>VZZY01009598.1:1185314-1212973 GCA_013400335.1 Eurystomus gularis | reverse complement strand
GAGCTTGGAGGACAGAGCCTGGGGAGAGGGTTTGCAGGGTTTATGGGGCAGGGGGGATTGGTCCTAGGAGATTAGGATTGAGGTGCAGGAGTGGGGGAGATTAGGGGGCAGGGGCTGAGAGGACTGGGGACAGTCTGGGGTATTTGGGAGCAGGGAGAGGGGTTGGGGAGGCATGGGCTAGTGGCTGGAGGGATTGGGGGTCTGGTGTGGTGGGGATGGAGGCACTGAGGGACAGCGGCAGAGATGGGGAGGAGCGGGATGGGAGTGGGGCCAGGCAGCTCTGAGGATGTTTGGGAGGGGCCGGTGCTGTCCCTCCAGTCTCCGGCGCTTTCAGAGTGAGTGGTGCAGCCTTTGGCACCTGAGCCTTGGCTGAGTGCTGGGGGGTGACTGGGTGCCCTGCGTGCTGAGCCCCCAGCTCTGGCAGTGGGTGCCGGGATCTGTGGTGCTGGTGGCTCCGCTGCCACCTGCCTCCGAAAGCGCCTCAGCTGAGCCCAGGGGGGTACGTTTCCACGATAGATGTAATTTCTGGTAATAACTTCTGTGAAACTCTTTGAAATAGAAAATGCTTCTCAAGGGAGAGGAGGGAAAGTCTGAGAGTGAGAATTATGGGAAGCGAGAGGAGGAAATTCAGATATGATTTGACTCGGGCTGTTTGGAGTCCCCTGGAAACTCCTGCTCTAGAGATGGCTGAGGCCAGATTAGCAAAGTTCTGTGGTGTCTGAGCACTTGCTGCTGCCTCACTTGTGCCTTTAATCCATCTTCCAGGGAGATCTGGGTCCTTTTAACCCTGGCTTGCCAGTGGAAGTGCCTGTCTGGTTGGCCATTAATCTGAAGCAGAGGCAGAAGTGTCGGCTGATTCCTCCAGAATGGATGGACGTTGGTAAGGATGGTGGCCTTGGCCCTGGGCTCCAGTGGGTGCAGCGGAAACATGAAATTACAAAAAAAAATTGCTGTTTTTCACCATTTAACTGGTACAAACTGGAACCCAGGAGGTTCCATCTGAACATGAGGAGAAACTTGTTTGGTGTGAGGGTGTCGGAGCCTGGCCCAGGCTGCCCAGAGAGGTTGTGGAGTCTCCTTCTCTGGAGAGATTCCAAATGCACCTGCCTTTAGATGCCAGGCACCCTGCTGTGGGTGAACCTGCTCTGGCAGGGGGGTTGGATGAGATGATCTCCAGAGGGTCCTTCCAACCCCCACCACGCTGGGATTCGGTGATTAGTGGGAAGCTTAATTCAACAAACACAGTGTAACACTGAGAGAAGGATCTAATATTCCACCAGTGGATTTCCTTATGCTTACGGGAGATGTCCTCCTCCCAGTTAAGTCAGGTATTTAACTCCCATTCCTCTGGTGAGGAGGAAGAACAAGGGTTAGATTAAATCCCCAGTCCCAACGCTCATCTTCAGCAATGGTCGCTGGTCTTTCTGAGCAGCGCTTGAATCTCTTGCAGGGCTCGCTCAGAAAGAGCGTGGGGTTTTCCTGGAGTTGGGGGGTTAAAAACCTGCCTGGAGCATTGAGGATCTGGTAATGCCTGACCATTCCTGGTTGTATTTTAGAAAAACTGGAGGAAATCCGGGACCAGGAACGTAAAGAGGACACCTTCACCCCGATGCCCAGTCCCTATTACATGGAACTCACCAAGCTGCTGTTAAACTAGTAAGTAGGAAACGTATTGTACCAGTTTCCGCCCGAGTACGTGCTTGCAGAGACAATTTTTCAAGCTTTCGTTGGCAGCAACCCCAGAGGGCGGTGGGAAAGTGAGAGTTAATGGAGGTTTATTTCACAGCCTGCCAAGAGCTCGCTGCAGCAGTTTTTCTCATGGTAACTTTGCATTTCAGTAACTTGGGGATTGCTTGTTCCGCGGCCTGATAATTGGGGCTGTGCCGCGTTATTGAGCGGCAGCTAAGCGTGGAGGCCTTGAGCACGTTCCGTGGCTGCAATCTGTTCAGCAGCCTAAACCCTCCAGGCTTCTTCCTTGGCTCTCCTTCAGGAGGAAAGCTCCTCTTGCCTCAGCTTGAGAAGCAGGAGACCGGGGATATTCCGAGTCTGAACTCCTGCCTGCTGAGGCATTTCACTTGTAAAATGTGCTGGCTGGTATTTTTCTCGGCGCGGGCTCTTCTGACTTTAAGCCCTCGATTACGGCGGGGTGGTCATTTAAGCGCTGGCTTTTCCTCTGGAGATGCCGCTCTTGGCGCACGGCTCCTGCCCTCACGCTCCAATAACCCTGACAGCTCTGCCCGTCTGAATTGATCTGATCTCTGGAGGTCCTTATGAATTGCCTTCACGAGGGGGTGAGGCACAACTCGTACGGTCCTTTTAACTTCACGCTCCCCGCTAGAGCCGCGAGAGCGCGGAGCCAGGGCTCTAATCGCAGCCGAGTCCTTTCGATTCCCTGGCTGCCTGTGACTTTGGCCGGGTTATTGGCCCTCTGTGGACCTCGTACCAGCTGGGCAATTAAAGAGCAGAAGGATTCCAGTGAGAACCAGATGCTGCATCAGAGCTGAGTGTTCCTGGGTAAATAAACTAGCCCAGAAATCCCAGCAGCAGAAGTACCAGGCTGGATTTTAATGTCGAGTTGCAGGTTTTATGGTTTTTTTCCCCTCTCTAGCAAACTGCTCCGCTTATACCTCAGAGGGCTGAAGAGCTGCCAACGTTACGCCGGTGACATAACGTACGAGTCCCTCGCAGCTTGTTCTGATCTCCTCTCTCTTTCTCTCCTCCTTTTAAGCGCCTCAGACAACATCCCCAAAGCCGACGAGATTCGGACGCTGGTGAAGGATACGTGGGACACGCGGATCGCCAAGCTGCGGCTGTCTGCGGACAGCTTCGTCAGGCAGCAGGAAGCTCACGCCAAGGTGCGTTGGGGGAGAGACTTCTCCAGCTGGGAGGGTTCCAGCTGCCCTGGGATTGTGTGGGCTTGTGACTGATGAGAGCTGCTCCTGAAAAATGCTGGTTGGGGCATGGTTTGGGGTTGGGTTTGGTTTTTTTTGTTCGGTTTTGGTTGGTTTTTTTTTCCTGGGTTGTGCCTACGTCAGTTGGGAACTAAAGCCATATGTTGAAACCTGGTTTGATGGGCTGGTTGCAGCTCCTCGTGCCTGAAATAGTGCTCTCATTGCTCCTGTGCTTCTCTTGGCCGGGGCTGGCAGCTGGCTCTGTCCCTTGGGGTGTCACCAAAGGGAAAAGGGGGGCTGCAGAGCTGCTTCCCAGGTTCCTTGTCCTGTGCTGCCACAGGGCCGCTTCCCCAAATTCTGTTGTTTTTCTGTTCTAGCTGGATAACTTAACCTTGATGGAGATCAACACGACCGGGACTTTCCTTACTCAAGCCTTAGATCACATGTACAAACTCCGGACTAACCTTCAGCCTGGCGAGAGTTCCCAATCCCAGGATTTCTGAGGCACTAGCCAGCCCTCAAACCTCCCAGGAGAGGGCGGTGGAAGGGAGCAGGCTCTGCTCCTCACCCATGGACCTTCACCTGGCCACCCTCCACAGATCTGAAGCCTCTAGATCTTCTTCTCCCCTCAGCTGCCTGCAACCCCTCCTTGGCAGCCGCTGCAGGCAGGCAGGGGAGGGAGCAGGCAGCCTCCAGATGGGAATCGCTCCAGAGCTCCTGATGGCTCAGGAACATCCCTACATGCTCCCTCTTCTCAGAGGTGGGCCTCTCTCTTGGGTTCAGAGATCTCCTCAGCGCAGGTGGTGGCTTGCCAGGCTGCTGGTTAATGATGTCAGGCGGATCTCTCCGCCCTGGAGTGTGGGTGTACTTCATAGAGGGAACTTCTGAGGGCAGCACAGGCCACACACTGGCTTGAAAGCAATAAAATCTCTGGGCGGTGCTTCGCCATGGATTTTTCTCCCGAGCCTTGAAAAAGGGGGAAGATGTGTGGGCAATGAGAGGGGTCTGCCGCTCAGCTGGGAAGCGGATCCATCTGCTCCGCTGAGAAGGACAAAAGAAAATGCTTTTCCCCCTCTCCGAAGCCTGGCTCTCGTAATATTCTCCATCTGACTTATTTTTTTCAGCTGAAACTGTGTATTAAAATAAATAAATAAAATAATTGCCGCCGAGTGAGCGGCATCAAAAAAATAAAATCAGAAATCCCCGCGTTCGGCGCACGGCGGGTGAAACAACACCCGGAGAGAAAAAAACCCGGCCCTGTTCCCCAGCGACAGGCGAGGGCAGGATCCTTGGGATGTGCTGTTGGCAGATGGAATTATTACGGGCGAGGAGGGGGGGAAAAAAACGCCGGCTCGAAGCCTGCCTGCCATCTGTGCCCTGCCCGCCAGGGCTGGGGGCGAAGGGCCGGGACGCTGACGGTGGCAGGAGCCGAGGGATGCTCGGAGCTCTGTCTGGGGAGAAAGAATCTTTTTTTTGCTGTCGTTGTGGAAGAGTTTATTATTATTTTTTTTCTTTTTTTTTTTTTTTCCTGGATGTTTTCAGAAATTACAGCCATATATTCATAAATACCTAATTACTACATTCAACAAAGAATATATTACATTACAATTCAAACAAGTACACTTCCGACATGATCAGGAGGGGTTGGTTTTTACTCCTTCTGGGGGCGGGGGGTGGTTTTATTTTGCTTTCACAGCGTCTAAACTGCCCCCGTGGGCTTTGCCTTCCTCTCCTCGCAGCCCTCCCAGGCTCCGCCGTGATTCTGCGCTGGGCACGTATGGACACAACGGGAATAATTGGGAGAAATAGGTCCAAAAAACCACGATTAGGGGCTGGTGAGGAGGGGAAAGCATCAGTCCAGGAGCCTCTGTGAGGAGGCTCCATCCCAACCGGGCTCATTCCCGCAGCCCCATCGTGGTGAGGGATAAATCAACAAGGATTTTCCATCCCTTTTTCCCCCCATCCCTCCCCACCGCTGCCACCCCCAGCGCCGGGGAAGGGGAAGAAGCGACTGGAGCAGGATTTTTTTTCCGCGTTAAAATTCATCCTGAAGCCCGGAGTTGGCAGCGGCTGGGCCAGAGGCCGGCGATGCAATTGGGGGATTTAAAAAAAGATTAAACTAATTTCTGTCACAGGGGCTTTTTTTTTTTTTTTTTGCTTTTTTAATCTCGCACGGCTTTTTTTTCTTTCTTTTTTTTTTGGTGAAGCCAATGGGAGAGCGAGGAGCGGGGTGGGAATGGGGGGGGGTTAATGCTTTCTTTGCGAGTGCAACAAGGGAATTTAAAGCAGAAAGCAGAGGTCACCTTTTCCCGGAGGCGTGCGCTTGTCTCGTGGCGACATAAAATTAATAAATAATTTGAAAATAATAATAATAATAAAGAAGCCTCTCCAGGGAGTTGGGGCAGGCGGTGGTTGGGAAATGGCTAAAAACAGTTTGTGGTGGCTGGAAAATGGGTTAAAGTGGTTTGCGAGGGTTAGAAAATGGGTAAAAATGGTTTTAGAAAATGGGTAAAAATGGTTTGCAAGGGTTGGAAAATGGGTAAAAATGGTTCGTGATGGTCAGAAAATGGGTAAAAATGGTTCGTGATGGTTGGAAATGGGTAAAAATGGTGCACAATGGTTAGAAAATGGGTAAAAATGGTTCGTGATGGTCGGAAATGGGTAAAAATGGTTCGTGATGGTTGGAAATGGGTAAAAATGGTTCGTGATGGTTGGAAATGGGTAAAAATGGTTTGTGATGGCTGGAAAATGGGTAAAAATGGTTCGTGATGGTTGGAAATGGGTAAAAATGGTTCATGATGGTTGGAAATGGGTAAAAGTGGTTCGTGATGGTTGGAAATGGGTAAAAGTGGTTCGTGATGGTTGGAAAGTGGGTAAAAATGGTTTGCAATGGTAAGAAAATGGGTAAAAATGGCTCATGATGGTCAGAAAACGGGTAAAAATGGTTAGAAAATGGCTTAAAATGGTTAGAAAGAGGCCAAAAATGGTTCGCAATGGTTAGAAAATGGCGTAAAATGGTTTAAGCCTCAACCTTGGTGCCCCCAGCAGCTCCTGCCTGCAGGTGGGCAGGAGATACAGGCAGGACCAGCTTGACCCAGCTTGTCCTCGTGGTGCCACCAAGCCCTGGACCTGGCGGGTGAACCTCAGCTGCCCCAACTCTGATTGTCTCAGTATTTCGGTGGGGGGGACGAGGACACCCCGCTACCACCCGTCCCCGAACCTTCGTGGTGTTACTTGGTGGTTTTCATTTAGCAGAGACCCGCGGGACCACAAAAAGACCCAGAAACTGAAGAAAAAGGGTAAAAAAAGCAGGGGGAGGGCGGTGGAAGGGCTCAGCTCCCGATTCCCAAGGGATTGGCGGTGGGACAGCACCTGCCCCGCTGGAAAAGGGCATTTCTTTTTCCAGGGTTTCAATTCTTTGCGAAAACGTCGCTGATTTTTTTCTATCCTGACCAGCAGCAGTGCAAACGTGAGGAAAAAAGCAAATAAAAAGAGGGGGAGGAAGGAAAGGGAGGAGAGGGAAAAAAAGCCAAAAAAAAAAGAAAAAGCAGAAACATATTAAAAAAAAAAGGCAAGCTTTTTATAACAATAATTAAAGTCATAAAAACATACAAAACTTTTTCTTTTTTTAATATATATACACAGTACAAGGCTGAAGCACCTTTTTTTTTTTCCTTTCTTTTTTTTTCTTTCTTTTTTTTTCAATTTCAATCGCAAAATCCCAGGGTGCCTGGCTCTGCCCCCGGCGGGCGCGTCTCTCTGCCCCTCTCCCCGCCAAACAGGAACAAAAAAGGTACCTGCAACCAGTTTATTGACTTTTTATTGGTTTATAGCGAAGTGCGTTTCCAGTGGAAAGCCCCGGGATGGGGTGTGAAGGTTGGGGGTGGGGGAGAGGAAGAGGATTCTCCTGGGGATGGAGCGAGGGTCTTGGTGGCTGCTGGCCGACCACCCCGCACCAGCCCTGCGGGGCTCCTCCGGCCTTAGTGTTGTTGGTGGAGACTTTATTTTTTAAAAAAAAAACAAAACAACCAAAAAAAATGAGCGCTAGAAAGTGTGGGTGGGTGGAAAAGGCTGGGGAGGGGGGGGTCAGGCCGGGGTCTGCTCGCCGTTGGGTGCTCCTTTGCTTCATGCATGGCACATTCTCCGTTTTANCCCTTTTTCTGTTTTTTTTGTTTTTTTTTTTTTTAATTTTTCTTTTTTTTGGTTTTTTTGTTTTTGTTTTTTTTTTTTTTTATTATTTTATTTTTTTTTTTAGCTTCAAACCTCCCAGTGAAAAATATTAAATATTCAAGGTAATAAAATAGATTATTATTTCTAGACTATATGTTCGGCCTAGCCCAAGGAGCGTCACCTGGGATACCCCTTGAAATAACCCCTAGACCACTGCATTGCAGGCAAGGCAAGGCACTTCCGCAGGTGATCCAGCTCGGCTTGCAGGCGCTCCCGCTCCGACACCATCTTCTGCTTCTGGGTCCTCAATTCCTGCAGGTAGGAGAAGATACGGGGTCAGGGCAGTGCGGGGATGGGATGGCTCGTGGGGTGCTGGGCTCGCCTGGATGCCCCATGGAGGGATGTGGGGCAGTGGAGTGGGGGGGACTGGGGGTTGATGGGTGTGCTATGGGAAGATCGTGGAATTGTAGAGTGGTTTGGGTTGGAAGGGAACTTAAAGGCCATCTAGTCCAACTGCCCTGCAGTGAGCAGGGACATCTGCAACTAGAGCAGGTTGCTCAGAGCCCCGGCCAACCTCACCTGCAATGGTGCCAGGGATGGGGCAGCGACCACCTCTCTGGGCAACCTGCGCCAGGCTCTCACCACCCTCAGCAGCAAAGCTGAGCTTCTCTCAGAGAGAAGCAGCACCTTCTCTCTAGTCTGAATCTTCCTCTTTTACTTTAAAACCATCAGCCCTTGTCCTGTCCCAACAGGCCCTGCTCAAAAGTCTGTCCCCAGCTTTCTGACAGGCCCCTTCAAGCACTGAAAGGCCACCAGAAGGTCTCCCTGGAGCCTTCTCCTCTCCAGGCTGAACAAGCCCAACTCTCCCAGCCTGGCCTCCCAGCAGAGGGGTTCCACCCTCCCATCATTGCTGGGGCCTCCTCTGGCCCCGCTCCACCAGGTCCATGTCTCTGCTGTGCTGAGGACTCCAGAGCTGCCCCAGCACTGCAGGGGGGTCTCCCCAGAGCGGAGCAGAGGGGCAGGATCCCCTCCCTGATCTGCTGGGTGCCTTGGAGTTTGGGTGTCTCACAGAGACCTGGCCCGGCTGGAGAGCTGGATGGAGAGGAGCCTCAAGAAGTTCAACAAGGGCACGTGGAGAGTCCTGCACCTGGGGAAGAATTACCTCCTGCACCCGTACAGGCAAAGGGCTGACCTGCTGGAAAACAGCTCTGTGGAGAAGGACCTGGGTGTGCTGCTGGACAACAAGTTGCCCATGAACCAGCAGTGTGCCATCATGGCCAAGAAGGCCAGTGGTGTCTGGGATGCATTAAGAAGAGTGTGGCCAGCAGGTCAAGGGAAGTTCTCCTCCCCCTCTACTCTGCCCTGGTGAGGCCACCTCTGGAGTGTTGTGTCCAATGCTGGGCTCCCCAGTTCAAGAGAGACAAGGAACTACTGGAGAGAGGCCAGCGTAGGCTGTGGAGATGCTGAGGTGACTGGAGCATCTCTGTGCCAAGGAAAGACTGAGAGCCCTGGGGCTGTTGAGCTGGAGAAGAGAAGACTCAGAGGGGATCTGATCAATGCTTACGAACAGCAAAGGGCAGGGGCCAAGAGGATGGGGCCAGACTCTTGTCAGTGGTGCCCAGTAACAGGACAAGGGGTCACGAGCACAAACTGGAACCCAGGAGGTTCCATCTGAGCAGGAGGAGAAACTTGTTTGGTGTGAGGGTGTGGGAGCCTGGCCCAGGCAGCCCAGAGAGGTTGTGGAGTCTCCTCTGGAGAGATTCCAAACACGCCTGGACACATTCCTGCGTGAGGTGCCCTAGGTGAACCTGCTTTGGCAGGGGGCTTGGCCAAGATGATCTCCAGAGGTCCCTGCCAACCCTCACTGTGCTGTGAGGAGGTTGGGTGCCTGTCAGGGGCCAGGGCCCCACTCACCGCCATGCTGTGCGAAAGCTGCTCTGCCGTCAGGCTCAGGCTGTAGTGCTGGGCCTCCAGCCGCCGGCACTGGGTCTGCAGCACTTGGCGCTCCAGGTTTTGTTCTGCAATGCCCAAAGGAGAAGGGAAGGTGAGCCCCAGCTCCTCTAGCACCATGCACAGCAACGGACCACACCCAAGCTGCAGAGGATTCCAGCCCCACCAGCAGCGATTGCCTCCAGCATCCCAGAGCATCCCCAGCACTGCCCACAGGGAACCTCCAGGTCCCACTGGGAGGGCACTGGGTAGCTGTGAATACATGACTTTTTTCACATATACATTAATTTTCACCAGTGCCTATTGCTTTCATGATGTTCCTGCAGTGCTGCAGAGCCCCAGGCACCTCCCCAACCCACCCCACCCCATCCCAGTGTGAGCTGGAGATGCCTGGTTGATGACTGGGTGGCTTCACTTGGGGAAACTGAGGCATGAAATGCGGCTTTACCCAATTTGTCCCTGCTCCACCCCCCATCCCACCAATCCCCTACCTTCTATATGTTCCTGGTAAGCTTCAAAAATTGCCTCGATCCCTTGCCACTTGGGCCTGGGGTACTCTTCCTCCTCATCCTCCTCCTCGTCGTCCTCCTCCTCCTCTTCCTCAGAGGCCGAGTCGCGGGGCAGCGGGGGCAGCGGCCGGTGGGGCCCCTCGGCCGTGCCATTGTGCGGGGGGCCGGGCAGGCGGCTGGACGCCTGCAGCTCAGGGATGTTGTAGTGGATGGAGGCATCGAGCTTGTGGTTCTGCTCTGCCGTCAGTGCCGACGTTCCCCCTGCGGGCAGCAACCGTCAGCCCCCTGCTTGTCCCCCGCCCTCGTGCTGCCCTCGCTGAGGGGGCATCGAGAAGGATGCTCCCCCCAAGGTATTAATTCCCCCTCAAAGTATTAAGATCATGGAGTCCAACCATTACCCCAGCCCTGCCAGGGCACCACTAACCCCTGGCCCTCAGCACCACATCTCCACGGCTTGGAAACCCCTCCAGGGATGGGGACTCCACCACTGCCCTGCCCAGCCTGGCACAGCCCTTCACAGCCCTGGCCACAAAGAAATTCTTCCTCTTGTCCAACTTAAGCCTCCCCTGATGCAACTTGAGGCCGTTTCCTCATCCTATCACTTGTTCCTTGGGAGAAGAGCCCAAATCCCACCTGGCTCCAAGCTCCTTTCAGGAGTTGACTGAGTGTGGGGGAGCTTTATTATCCCAGCACCTTATAGTTATCTTCATTGACGAGCTCCTCGGATGCCCCAGCATTGAGGTTGCCAGTGGATTTTGTGCCCTTGGTGGTGCCAAACCCCAGTGGAAGGACTGGGCGGGGTGTCCTACCCTGCAGGGCCACCATCCAGGTGGTACCCAGCCTGCTCCCCACATCCCCACCATTACCTTTGTGCTTCTGCAACGCTTTCTGGGTGGACTGCAGCACCGACTCGTGGAACTGGTGGGCAAACTCCTCGGCGATGAAGGGCTCCCAGGGCTTGCTCTTGCCGTTCATGCTGTGGGACAGCGGCACCGGGATGTCCTTGGGGAGGGGACCCCTGACGTAGCTGAGGATGCTCAGCGCCTTCTTCCCGGGATGCCCATCACTCAGCCGGGGCTTCTCTGCCAGCGCGGTGGCTGATTCCTTAGCCCTCGGTAGCTCCTGGGGTCTCAGCTGGTCTAACCTGCTGGGTTCCGCTGTCTTCTGTGGCTCCGGCACGGAGACAGCGATGCCCACGGGTTTATCTGGATCTAGCAGGAGAGGTGGCACCGGCGGTTCTGTGCAGAGGAGGAGCAGAGTCAGCTCCACGTCCCCCCAAAGCAAAGCTATCCCCGTCCCACCGGGCAGGGGATGCTCCTGGCCAGCCGAGAGCCAGGGAAGGTCCAGGGCTGCTTACCAGTGGTGATGCCGCTGGGGCTGTCCCGTGGGGAGCTCTTCACCACCACGGCGGCTGGTGTGGTCTTCTGCTTCATGGCCTGGAGCATCTCCACCAGCTTCTCCTTGTCTGCGGCATGGGAAGCTGAGGTTTAGTGTAGCCTCTGCTCAGCGGAGCAAGCTGATGGTCCCAGGCAAGACCCCCACCCCCCAAAGCAGGGAGCAGGGACCCCCCCGAGCTGGGACCATCCCTGAGCGTGCACGGGCCATGGTTGTTACCTTTCCTCTTCTCGGCGCTGATGTGCGTGAGGTTGAAGATGGTGAGGAAGCGCTTCTTCTCCTCGAAGTTTGGGCTGTTGTTCATCTCGTCGGGGCTGTAGCGGGTGGAGAGCGGGAGGCGTGGGGAGGGCGTGCGGCGCTTGTTCTGCACCGTCGGCGGCGAGGGGCTCCTCTCCCGCAGCATCCGCCGGCGCTTGCGCCGCTTCTGGCTCAGCAATTCCTCCTTCTGCTGCTGTGTGGTGAGGCCGAAGAGCTGCAGGAACTCCAGCTTCTGGGGCGCCGAGGGGGAGAGCAGAGCAAGGTCACCCCCATCCTCATCCTTATCCCCATCTCCATCCTCAGCCTCATCCCAGTCTCCCTCCCCATCCCTGTCTGTTTCTGTCCCCATCCCCAACTTTGTCCTCCTTTCCTTCCCCATCCTCATCATCATCTCCATCCCCATCCGCATTTCTATCTTCAACCCCATCCCCACCCTCATCACCATCCCTTCCCCGTCCCCATTCTCATCCTCATCTCCAACCTCATCCTCATCCCCAACTCCTCCCCATCCTCATCCTCATGCTCATCCTCATCCTCATCCTCATCCTCATCCTCATCCTCATCCTTATCTCCTACCTTTTCCTCATCTCCCCAACCTCATCCCCATCCCCATCCCTGTCCCTATCTCCAGCCTTGTCCCCATCCGTATTTTTCATCTTCAACCTTATCCTCGTGGCCATCTGTTGCGGGCTGTCACCATCCCATCCCCATCCCCATCCTCATCCACATCCTCATCCTCACCTCCATCCCTGACTCCAACCTCTTCCCCATCCTCATTCCCATCCTATCTCCTTCCCATCCTCATCCCTGACCCCTCGGTGCCCCTGCAGCCAGCTGGGGACGATGCCTGTGCCTCAGCACTGGGAGCTGGTGCCCAAGGAGGGGCTGCTCCCCTGGGGGACACGGGGAGGGGGGGACAGGGGACAGCATGTGCCGGCTGTACCTCGGAGGACGTGTCCAGCTTCAGCGGGGGCTGCTCGGCCACGCAGCGGAGATGGGCCCGCACCTCCTCCTCGTCGCTGTCATCGCAGGAGTCGTCCAGGTCGTAATAGTAACCTGGGGAGGGGGAGCAGCTGGCGTGAGACTGGGGAGACCACATGGACCCTGTGGGGACCTGCTGGGACCCAAGGGAATCTGCTGGGACCCTGGGGGACCCACGGGGACCACACTGGGGACAGAGACGCAGAGGGATGCTGCAGGGGAGTCTGATGTGGGTCCCAGCAGCATAGGGGGGAGGTAACCCAACGGAGCCCTGTCCCCCCTTTGCTGGCTGCAGAACCCTGGGGAACGTTGCCCACCCCCATGTCCCAGCTCAGCATCACTCTGGGACAGGTGGTGGGGGCCCAACGGGGCACGGCCAGGGGGAAGCTGCGGCTGAGCCCCCCCATTCCCCCTGGAGCAGGGATGGCGACTCCCCAAGAGCTCCATCTCCTCCTCACCGCTGTTCTCATCCCCGCTCGCGTGGTCCCATTAATATTTAAAGCCCGCTTATTAGCCTCAGTTCATCATTTATTAATTGGGCATGTCTAGAGCGGAGGATTTACCGAGCCGCTCGGCTTGCGGCAGCGCTTCCATCGCGGGCTGCCGGCATTCCCGGGAGACCCACCGGCTGCCCCCACCGCCGCCAGGTCCCAGTGCCGGTGGTGGCGGGGCGGGGGGGTCCCCGGTGCGGTGCAAACCCAGCATCTCACCTTTCTCGCGGGCCTCCCGCCGCCGGCGCTCCTCCAGGTCCAGTTTGCTGACCAGCCTGCGGTGCTGCTGCACGAACTCGTCGTAGATGTACATGGGGTCCTGGGCGCGGGGCTGGGGGGGTCGGTAGGGCGAGCTGGGTTTGGTGGCCTCGGTGAAAGGGGTCGCCGGGGGTCTTTGCTGGCTCAGGATGCTCTGCGTGGATTTCTCCAGCTCGGCTAGGAAGGGAGCGTGCGTGAAGCCCCCGTGCTCTGGGGCACTCGGTTCTCGTCCTGGGGGGTATTTCTCCAGAACATCCCTCTTCCTCGCCCCCTCCTCCAGCTTCTCGGAGCAGAAGACCCTCTCCACCTTCACCAGCGGGATGCCCTGACGGCTGGGCTCGAAGGGGGCCGGGTGACTGTGGAGGGCGTGGGGCTCGGGGAGGCGCCGGGGAGGTTCGGGGGGGCTCTCCATCAGCGAGACGGGGTTCCAGAGGGATGTGGTGACGGGGTGGTGCTGGGGCTTGGGGGAGATGAGAGGTGGGGGGCCACCAAAGTGCTGCCCTGGCTCCCGGCCACTCGGCTCGTGGCGGCTGGATCCCAACCTGCAGGGAGAGGAGAGGAGCAGAGAGATGAGGGGCTGGCACTGATCCCTGAGAGCCGGCTGCATCCCAGCACCCGGCTGCTTTTGGGGGAGAAACACACCGGTTAGGGGCACCCAGAGGGGTCTGGGCACATGGGGCTGCCACCACCTGTACCACCACCCCAAGGGATGGGGCCAGAGAGAAGGCTGCTCCTGGGCAGGGATGTGGCTGCATCCCCAGGGTACCGGGCAGGGGACCCTGGGCTTCCCCCCGCACCGTGGCGACAAGAGAGCCACCGGTCCTGGCCCAGCCCTGCTCTCCCCACAGCAAGGGCAGTGCCTCAGTGCTACCTCCTCCTCCTCCTCCTCCTCCGACAGCCAGAGATGGAGCCAGCCCGTTAGCGGGATGAATATTTCATGCGCCCAAGCTGTGCATTTAACGCTTTTCCGCTCCAGCGCCCCGGAGCTCCGCGCACGGAGCAGCCAGCTCAGCACCGGCACCGCGGCACTGCCAGCGGGAAGCACCGACCGCCCTGCCGGATCGGGCCCTCTCCATCCTCTGGATGCTTCAGCTCTGGGATGGGGATGAGGATGGAACGTGGGATGAGGATGGGAACTGGGATGGAAGCGGAGACGAGGATGGGGATGGGGATGAGGATGGGAATGAGGATGAAGATGGGGACAGGGATGGAGATGTAGATGAGGATGGGGATGGACGTGGAGATGGAGATGGGGATGAGGATGGAGATGAGGATGTGAATTGGGATGGAGAGAGAGAGATGGGGATGAGGATGAGAATGGCATCATGGAGATGAGAATAGAGATGAGGATGGGGATGAGGATGGAGACTGAGATGAGAATGGCAATGGTGATGAGGATGGAGCCAGGCATGAGGATGGAGATAAGGAAGAGGATAGGGACAAGGATGGGGCTTGGGATGGAGACGGAGATGGGGTGAGGATAGGGATGGGTCATCCCCCAGCTGCAGGTGTTTTGGAGTGACCTTTTTCTCTCCTCTCCGGTTTGGGGCAGGAGGAGCGGACGGGGAGGGGAGCCTGCGGCGGGCACTCGCCTTTGTGCTGCCCAGTGATCTGCTCCTTATTATCCGCGATGAGCCGCGCTAATCCCCTGGATACCCAAAAATAACAAAGGGAGCTGGCGGCAGAGCCGGCTGGATGAGCCCGCGCTGCTTAAGCACTCAGCAACAGGGGGGGCAAGCCCCTGTCAATCAGGGGGTGCAGGCATGCTCCTCTGCCCCTCAAACCACCCCAAAACAGGGCAGGTGCCCCCCCAAAAAACAGGGCATCCTACTGCCTGGGTCTGCTGCACGGCGGGGAGTTGCAATTAGTGGTGCCGGGTGCCTGGGCAGCATCTGGCCGCTCGCCACTGGCCCCCGGCCACCTCCCGGGCTCATTGCCTGCCGCCGCGCAGATGTCGGGCACCGGCAACGTTCGGCGCTGCCAGCACAGCCGGCCTGGCTGGCACCGCGGGATGGGGACCTGCTGGCACCGGCTTCTGCTCAGGGGATGCTCAAGGAGCGAGGGGCACGGTTATGGGATGCTGGCTACCTAACGGGGGGGCTCTGGCCAGCTAACGGGGAGTGCGAAGCTGCGAGGCAACAGGGGAAAATCCTGTCGATATTACAGCAGGGCCGGCTGCGAGGTGGGAAAAACGCGGCGAGGTTTTACGCAGGAGGGAGCTCCATCCCTACCTGGGGTGCTCGGGGCGATGCTCGGGCTCGGGCTGGCTCGGGGCGCGCCCCATGTCGAGGTGTTGCTCTAGCACTTGTTGCCGAAACTCCGAGACTTGGGATTGCCGGTCTTCCTTCTCCTGGCGCAGCCGGCGCTGCCGGGCCAGCCACTTCTCCTCCTCGTTGGTGCGGTGGATGAGCAGGGCCGTGGCCGCGCTGCTCCCCGGCAGCGGGAACACGTTGTGGTTGGGGATGAGGCTGGGCACGGGGTGGTGGGAGGCCGGTGGCTGGTGCAGCGGGTGCTGGATGGGCTTCGGCGTTGGCAGCACCGAGTCCTTGAGTTTCTCTGGGTTGGAAATGGGGTGCCGGAGAGTCAGGGCATGGAAAGTCAAGGGGCTACCCGCGGCCATCATTGGCTACCAGGGTATTTCGGGGTGCAGAGAGCCCCCCTGAGCATCCCCATGGGTGGGAAGCACGCGGAGCCTGGCGGGGAGGGGCTGCCAGCCCAGCTGCCAGGCGTGCCGCGGCACCGGGCGCATTGCCGTCCCAGCCCACGTCAGATGGCACGGGCACCGCGTCGCCGCGCCGAGAGCAGCTGGGCTCCTGGCAAAGCGAGCTGGCAGCCACGAGAGCCCGGCTCCATCCCGAGCCACCTCCCGGGGCCACTGACCCCCTCGGCTTTGCCATCTGGAAGGGAAAGGGGACCGCGACAAGCTGCGCCGAAGGTGGCAGCCCCCCCAGTGTCACCCGCGGGGACGTTACCTGGTCTGCCGGGTGCCAGCGGCTCTGCCGGCTTGCCCCGTTCCTCGGCCGGGTGTCCCCGCAGCCCGTGCAGCTCGGCCACAGGAAGGAAGGGCCCCTCCATGGCTTTCACCATGCTCAGCTCCTTCTCCCGGACACGCTCCCGCTGCCTCTCCAGCTCCCGTTCCCGCTCCTTCTCCCGCTCTCGTTCCAGCTCCTTCTCCCGTTCCCGCTCCCGTTCACGCTCCTTCTCCCGCTCCCGATCGGCTTCTATGGCTCGCTCCTTCTCCCGCTCCCGCTCCCGCTCCCTCTGCCGCAGCTCCTCGTCCATTTGCAGCCTGCAAAGACAAGCCAAAAAAAAAACAAAACCACCCCCAAACAACCCCCAGACGCCTGTTAGCATCCCCGGGCGTGCCTCGTCCGTCTGTCCTCCCCCACCCTGCCCCGGCCATCGTTCCCCCCGTACCTCTCAGCAGCAGCGAGGCTGGAGATGCGCTCAGATTGCAGGGCGGAGAGGGAGGAGTGCGAGAGCTCAGGGGGGTACCGGACCCCCGAGAGGTGCAGGTGCATGGCCGAGGGGTGCAGGGGCGGCAGCGAGCCCGGCGTCGGCAGCGGGTAGAAGGGGGACCGGAGAGCTGACAGGCAGTACGAGTCGTCCATCCTGGGGAACCAAGGAATCACAGACTGGTTTGGGTGGGAAAGGACCTTTAAAGCTCATCTTGTCCAACCCCCTGCAGGGAGCAGGGACATCTGCAACTAGAGCAGGTTGCTCAGAGCCCCGGCCAACCTCACCTGCAATGGTGCCAGGGATGGGGCAGCCACCACCTCTCTGGGCAACCTGCGCCAGGCTCTCACCCCCCTCAGCACCAACAATTCCTTCCTTCTCTCTAGTCTCAATCTCCCTCTTTTAGTTTAAAACCATCCCCCCTTGTCCTGTCCCAACAGGCCTTGCTAAAAGTCTGTCCCCATCTTTCTCACAGGCCCCTTTAAGCACTGAAAGGCCACCAGAAGGTCTCCCTGGAGCCTTCTCTTCTCCGGGCTGAACAAGCCCAACTCTCCCAGCCTGGCCTCCCAGCAGAGGGCTTCCAGCCCTCCCATCATTGCTGGGGCCTCCTGTGGCCCCGCTCCACCAGGTCCATGTNCACTTGGCCTTGTTGAACCTCACGAGGTTCACACAGGCCCACTTCTCCAGCTTGTCCAGGTCCCTCTGGATGGATCCCATCCCTCAACCAGACTACTCAGCTTGGGGTCACCTGCAGACTTGCAGAGGGTGCCCTCAATCCCACTGTCTATGTCATTGATGAAGATACTAAACAGCACTGGTCTCAGTATGGACCCCCTGAGGGACACCACTTGTCATTGATCTCCATCTGGACATGCTCGGTGGGATGTGCCACTCGAAGCAGGGGAAAGAAACCCCCAATTGCCCCCCAACCCGGGGAACAATCCCAGGCTGGATAGGCCCTCTGTTCTCCTTGGTGCAGCCCAAGAGTCCTCCCTAGAGCAGGTCCCACCTCCCCAGCCCCCTAAGCTCATCCAGCACCCCCCAGTGACCCCCAGGTCTGAGCCTGGCGATGCCCACCTGAAGGCGGGGTGCGGGAAGGGATGATGCGTCAGGTAGCTGGGGTGGTAGTAAGCAGCAGCGGTGGCCGGATCCAGGCCGAGGGGTGGCAGAGAGGACATGCGGAGGTCCTCGGCTGTGTGGTAGGGACGGAAGCTGCGCAGGTAATCCTCAGTGACGGCGCTGGGGGGAACCACGTGGTGGACTGGCCGCTGTAGGCTGGGGGAGCAGAAGGATGGTCACTATCTCACCCGGTCCCCCTGAGGAGATGTCGCTCCCATGGGGAGATGTCACCTCCCCCCAGGATGCTTGGTGGGACTAGACCTCACAGGGGACGCCTGCATCCCACCCTGCACCCCCTGAGGAGATGTCACCCCCCCCGGGGAGGTGTTACCTCCCACCAGGATGCTCAGTGGGATCAGACCTTACAGGGGACGCCTGCATCCCACCCTGTACCTCCTGAGGAGATGTCACCTGCCCTGGGGAGATGTCACATCCCCCAGGAAGCTTGGTGGGGCCAGACCCACATACTGCAACCCTCCCAGCCCCATCCATTGCTGCTGGACTCACTTGAGAGGCGGGAAGCGGGAATCCTGGACCACGGAGCTGGGGGGCAGCCCGAAGGAGTAGGGTGTCCCCAGGAGGTGGGAGGGGACAGTGGGACCCCCGGCTTTCTCCTGCGCAAGGGGGGGCTCTGAGATGAGGCGCTCACGGCCGCTGCTGCTGCTGCTGCCTCGTGACCCTGCTTCTTGCTGGAAGGGAAAGAGCCTGGAGTTAGGGGATGGCAGGGACCCCACGAGGGATTGGGGGGGTCTCAGCTGTCTCCCCCACCCTGAGACCTTTGATGGGTCCCCAGTTTGCCCGTGGAGTCCCTAGCTGGCACCAGTACCCAGGGCAGGGGGGATGCATCCACCAGAGCATCCTCTTACATCCAGGTTGTTGAAGGCTGGTTGAAGGGGTGTGAGGGTCTGGGGGGGCTGCACTGGGGGGGCACTGGCAGGAGAGGGGGTGCTGAAGCTGGGGCAGCGCTGGCAGCAGGACACACATTACCTGCCTGCAGATTTATGGGCTGCTTTGTTCTCCAGAGCTATTAATCATCTGGGGAGGATACAGATGGGGCCGGTAGAAATCCAGCAGCCCTTTGAGAGCGGCCATAAACCGGGGGCCAGCCCAGCACCGTCCAGCATCAGCACCCCCACCCCACCACGGGATGAAGGTTGCTCCCTCCTCACCAGGGAGGGACCCACCAGGGTGACGAGGGACCCTGCAAGGTCCGACAATTAGCGGGGTGACCTCCAGCAAGGCAAGGTCAGGTTTAAAAACGATTCTTTTCCACCGCATCCTCTTCATTCAGCAGCTAGAGGAGAAGGATGGCGGCAGCCCCCGCCTTGTGCATCCCCTTCCCATCCAGCCCTGGTCTCCAGACCCTCTGGGGCAGGTTGCACATCCTCGGTCAGCAAGGATGGTCCCAAGGTCACCGTGGCCAGCACAAAGGGCGTCATCGTCCCCCCCCATCGCCGCCGCCTCCGCCGCCTGCATTAAGGCTTATTGTGCGTGCCAGGCTCTGCTCTAATTACCTCCCCGTCTCGGGGCGTCACGCTGCGAGCGCGGCTCTGCCAGACAATAACCCACGCTCGGTTAACCCCTGTGCTGGGGGTGGGTCACTGGGGAGAGGGCGATGAGGGGGGGACACAGCGGAGACATGAGGGTGGGGAGCACCCGGACTCCCCACGCACCCCTCTGAGCACCCAGGGATCGTGGTTCAATTTATTTCTCTCGCCCCCTCCCCGCGCCCTCAGCGTTTCTCATCCCCTCCCATCGCCTTCTCCGCTTTGTGGTTTAATTAGTCTTTCCAAGTGGCATAATCCCCCCGGGAATCTGCTTGTAGCGCGCAGAGGAGAAGAGAACCACTAACGATGCTTCTTAATTAGCCGCTCCCCCCGCCCCTCTTCTTCCTCACACTCCCCTCTGGATGGCAGCCGGGGGACGATGGCAACCTAGGGACGATGGCAACCTAGGGATGATGGCAACCTAGGGATGATGGCAGCCCGGGGACGATGGCAGCCCAGGGATGATTGCATTTTAGGGATTACAGCATCTTGAGGACATGGCAGCGAGGAGAAGGGACAAAACTGGGGGGTGTAGCCCCGTGGTCCCTCAGGAGCAGCGTGGTAAGGAAGCTCCAACCACCTTGGACCATGGTTGGTCCCCACACCCTCCATCCCTTTCTGGGGATGGGGGACCGGGCAGCCCCCCAAGGCACGTCCATACCTGTCTGCCCTCGCTCCTCCAGACCCCATTGACGGTCTTCGTGGGGGCAATGGTGACGACGGGCGGCGTGCTGGGCACGCTGTGCCCCCCCGGGGGCACGATGATGGGGCCCATGGGGCCGCGCTTGGGCGTGCTGGCTGGAGAGCTGTGGTTGGTGGCCGGCGAGGAGACTGGGGATGACTCGCTGCTTATTGAGGACCCTGGAATTAAATTAAAAATTGAAATAAGTGGGGGAAAAGGCAGCCGATAACCAGCTGAATCCACCCTTGGAACAAGCGGAAGCCATTCATTCATATCATTGAACCATATCATAGAATGGGTTGGGTTGGAAGGGACCTTAAAGAGCATCTAGTTCCAACCCCCCTGCCATGGGCAGGGACACCTCCCACTAGACCAGGTTGCCCAAAGCCCCATCCAACCTGGCCTTGAACACCTCCAGGGATGGAGCATCCTGGCACATTCCTGATGGGATGCCCTGCTGCGGGGACCAGGGATGGGGCAGGCAGGGTGGTTGACATCCCTCCAGCCCCTCAAGCTGGACCTCCGTCCTCCCATCCTGGGGAGCTCTCTCCCAAGGGACATTCCCTCCAGTGCTTTGTCCCATATGGCGGGACTTGGCACCCTCCTTCTCCCACCTAACAGGGACTGCCAACCCCCCCAGCTCCTATGAAGCCCTTCATGGGTGCACCAGCCCTGCCCGTGCTGCTCGCCTTGGCACGAGCGACCCCGATGTGATGCTGAACCCGCAGACTCCTTAATCTGGCTGGAAAAGTCACCACGCACAATCCAGGGCATTTAGAGATGCCAGGATGAAGGCGTCACTAGCCGGAACCCTTGGGCAAGGCTTTGGCTTTATTTGCATAGGACATCTGTATTTTAAATGATAGCCACCCTGGGGATGCTGGCGATATTTCCAAGGGAAAAATAAAAATGGAATTAAAGCGGAGAGCGCAGGGTAGCCAGAAAAGCAGAGCTGGGGCAGAAATACAAATCCAGCCTTAACTGGGGCAACATGGTGTCTGCCCCATGGCACATCACTCCCTCCTAAAACCCATCAAAGCAGCTTGGGGGGCTCCTACCCCCAAAACCCTGCTCCCACCAGCCCAGAGTCTGGGTTTCCAACATGCTGGCAGGGACCAGCTCCTGGTCACTGATGGGTGGCCCGTGGTCACTGCAGGATGCCAGCGGAGAGGTGACAATGCTCCCCATTCCAGCCCTGAGCCTGGCACCGAGAGAGGCCTTGTCTCCCCTAAGTGTGCGAGTAAACTCCCCTGAGCGTGCAAGCTCACTCCTTGTCTTGCAAGCGTGCAAGGCTGGCTCCCCTGAGCATGCAAGGCACGTCCTTGTCCTTCAGGTGTGCAAGGCAGCTCCCTTCAGCGTGCAAGCTGGCTCCTTGCCCTGCAAGCGTGCCCGTTGGCTCCCCTGAGCGTGCACAGCAGCTCCTTGCCCCATAAGCACACAAGGTGGTTCCCCTGAGCATGCAAGGCAGCTCCTCGCCCTGCGAGCCTGCATCCCATCTCCATCCCCCTCCAAAAGCCCCATGCGCTCCTCGCCAGGCTCGCCCCCAGCACCAGAGCAACGCCAGGACAGAGCCGGGATGCCGGGAATGCCGAGGAGAAGCAGGAGCATCCCCGAGCAGCGGGAAGGATGCTCGGCGGAGCAGAGGGGCCAAGCGGAGCTGCCCACTGCCGGCCACCTTGCCTGATTAATTATTCCCGAGTCGCTCCGAATCGCTTTCATTTCAAGAGCGGCAAGGCTCGGGGAGAAAGAGAAAGGCTGGCCGCGACAAAGGAGGCCGCCGATACGGATTTGACACCCACTGAAGTCTATCTTGTCAGCACAAGGCCAACAACAATTAGCAGCCTAATCCCCTCTGAGCTGGGAAGCCATTACTCACCACGCGATAGCGTTAACAATCAATACCATCACAATGAGCCCGGCAATTAATGAAGCTAAAGTCTTACTTCAGAACCTTAATTCTCGCTGTGTGGCTTTAAACGGGAGGGTTTGTGATCGTTATAATTAACTGGTGGTATTCAGCCAGGAGTTAGTCAATGAAACTAATCTGGATTGGAGATGACAAGAGGCACAGTGTGATGGTGTCACCTTTGTTTTCTGACCTCCCGCTTTCCGCTCCGCGATAGCAGATTAGCAGCCCAGGCTGACAGGCAAATGTAATTAACAGCTGAGACCCTGAAGGAGGAAAGGAGGGGGAAGAAAAGAAGGTGGGGAGGGAATAAAACCCACCCCACAGAGCCCCAGGGCAGGTTTGGGAGCCCCCGGCCAGGCAATGGCTTCGGTGCTTTCTTGGGGCTTTGCTGGGATGGAGTCAGTCAGGACGAGCCCCTGCAGCTGGGGATGCTTGGTGGGGTGGGGGGGGGAGCGGGACATCCCTACGGTGAACACAGCTGCAGCAAACTGCAGCAAAATGCAGTCCATAAAGCTGGTGAAAAAGCCGGTGATCCTGGGTGGACCCGGTTGGCATCACCCCATCGGCTGCATCTGCCACGGCAGAGCATCTCCCGTGGTGGGAAGAGATCTGGGAGAAAAGTAATCCATTTTCTGGGGATAAAAACCATGGTGTGGAGAGAAACCCTCTTCCTGACATGCACCCAAACCCATGTCTATGGAAAATCTCCAAGATGAGCCACTTCGAGCACCCAGATGGGGTTTTTTTGCACGCAAACTACACAGTTGTTAAGGAAAATCCAAAGGGAACCTGACTGCTTCTCTCCAGCACCATGAAATCCATACCAAAATCTGCTGACATCCCTTTGGATGGGCAAGAAAAGGCAAAATAATCCCCTAAACCCAACCGACCACCCCGAAGGAAGAAGATGGGCTATGGAGGAGGCAGCCAGGAAGAATCAGGAGCTCTCAGCCAGGCTGAAGCACCACCAAGACCTGGTCCCCTCAGCATCACGGGGACCTGGTGTCCCTACATGCTCCATCAGGAGCAGCTGACACCAGAGGCTTTGGTCCCAGCCATGCTGGGGCATTTACTGGCTGGCGGGGGACTGCGAGGAGGGTCTTGCAGATGGTGCTTGCAAAAAGGGTCTTCCAAAAAAAGCCTTTCAAAAAGGATCTTCCAGAAAAGGCCTTGCAAAAGGGGCCTTGCCAAAAGGATCTTCCAAAAAGCATCTTGTAAAAAGGGTCTTGCCAAAAGGATCTTCCAAAAAAGAGCCTCGCAAAAAGGATCTTGAGAAAAGGATCTTCCAAAAAAGGATCTTCCAACAAGGGCCTCGCAAAAGAGGTCTTGAGAAAAGGGTCTTCCAAACAGACCTTGCAAAAAACATCTTGCGAAGGGTCAGGCGTCTTCCCCAGGGATCAAAGTACCCGGGTGGTGGGCAACAACCCAACTGGGAGCCCCCGTCAATGGAAATACCAGGGGTCAATATTATTTTGCTGCGAAGAGTTGATGCCAGCAGTCTCCTGGTGAAACGCTTCGCAGCCCAGGGACAAGGTGACTCCGTGCGTGTGTGGGACAGCCCCAGGGATTCCCTTGGGAAATGTTCCCTGCAACAGTGGGGAGCTTGGGGTGCTCCAGCACCATGACAGCAGCTCAGGCCCGGCCTAAGCAGAGAGAGGGGATGCGATGGAGGATGCGGTGGCCAGGCCATAGCAGGGCGACCAGGGATGGAGACATCCTGAGGGTACCCAGATTGGCTTTAGCCAGGCTGGGGAAGGAACAGATTTGAGGAGCCTTTGGTAATAAAACAGCATTTTGGTGAAGTGTCGTGTGAGGGAGAAGAGCTGGGGGGGCAGAGAGGGTTAGGTCCCCCCACGCTGTGCTCTCCCAGGGCACGGTGACTGATACGGCGCTTGGCTTACTCCGGCTGAATAGAATTTCTAAACTGGCCCCTCGAGACATGACGCCGGGGAAAGACATCAGCTGGGGAAACGGTGAGAAAACATCATCAGCTGGCTCCCGGGGTT
The DNA here is from genome assembly GCA_013400335.1 of Eurystomus gularis. Classification (NCBI taxonomy): domain Eukaryota; kingdom Metazoa; phylum Chordata; class Aves; order Coraciiformes; family Coraciidae; genus Eurystomus; species Eurystomus gularis. The sequence continues at coordinate 1,189,351 of VZZY01009598.1, read as the reverse complement.
GAGGAAAAGCCTCGACGCTCAACACCCCTCCAGGTCCTTGTCCCTGTCCCCACCATCAACCCCTACCTCTGGGCTCCTCGGCTTGCTTGGCGAGCTTGCGGAGAGCAGCGGCGAAGCTGGAGGAAGGTGCTGCCTGGACGGACAAAGTGCTGCTGGCGGCCGGGCTGCCATTGGGGACGATGGAGCCGTTGAGGGGCGAGGGGGTGAGGGGGCTGACAGTGGCAGTGGTGCGGGTGGCGGTGGAGAGCATTCCTAGGGACGGCGACTTCGGCTCATGGCTCATGCCTGCGAATGAGAGCAGCCGGCATTAGATGGGGACACAGGGATGGGAGCAGGGATCCCCGAATCCCCCCCGGGACAATCAGCAGGAGAAGTAAGAGCTTCCCTCTGGTTCATCACCCAACCCTAAAATGGCCCCATTGATCCCACAGATTGGGCTGCTCCCAGATAATGGAGTGGGGGGGCTCAGCGGAGCCCCATGGGAAGGAAGAGGGTGTTTTGGGGGGACACGGGGACTTCAGTGTCCTAGTGGAGGTGATGGCGAGGGGGCCAGCCCCGAGACTCGTGGGGTGCTGTCAAAACCCCAAGCATCACCCCTGCAGCCCTAATAGTCCCCACTGCACCCCCAAGTCCCCCTCATTGCACCCTCAGATCCCCAGCATTGCATCCTGGGGTCCCCAGCACTGCACCCCCAAATCCTCACCATTGCATCTTCGACTCCTCGCCATTGCACCCCCAAGTCCCCAGTAATGCAATCCCCAGTCCCCATCACTGCACCCCCAAATCCTCACCAGTGCACCTTCACTCCCTGCTGTGCCACCTTCAAATCACACCCTCAAATCCCCCGTATCACACCCCCAGCCCCTCCCCACTTCATAGCCAAGTCACCACCACCGCACTTTCAAATCCTCACCCTTGCAGCCCCAAATCTCTCCCCCAGCACCTCAAATCCCCCCCAGCACCCCAGATCCTCACCATCACACCTTCCAATCCTCACCATGTCATCCCCAAGTCCCCATCGTTGCCCCCCAAAAGCACAGAGGGGCACAGAGGTGCCTAAAGGTGGGGGTCCGGGTGCTGCTGAGTGGGGGTTTGGGCGCTGCACCCCATGTGTCCCCCCAAGCTGTCCCAGGCAGCCACTCCAGGGCTCTCCACCTCCCAAAACAGCAACTGCTGATATCAGGGCCCTTAAAATAGATTTCCAAACGAGCCGCTCCATTAACACCAGCCTAAAATTAGCCCCGCTCCCAGGTGGGCAGGCGGATGGAGGGTTCGGGGGGGGCCAAGAGGCAGCCCCCCCAGCTCCCAGAGGGGCTGGCAGCAGCTCGAGGCCCCCGGTGATGCCAGAGAGCCCAGAAGATTCCGCAGCAGAGGTTGTCTGGGCAGAGCAGCGGGCGTCGTGGGATGTGGGGGGGCCGTGAGTGCCACTCAGCCTTGATTAATCTTTGCCCCCCGGCCCCAGGAGAGGCGGCCGGCGCGGCGGCGTGCGCTCCCCTCTGCCCTCATTATACAAGCATTTATTAACTCCGGTGCTCTCAGCCATTGACTGCCGCCTTGTCGACACGCTCGGCTCATGTAAATTCATTACCAGAACAGCTGGGAAAGCCAACCCGCCGCGCCAGCCTGGCCCGGGCACCCCCAGGCTTCGCACCGGCCCATGGATCCCCCCCAGGATGAGCGATTGGGTGTCCCCTTGGAGAGCAGGGCATCGAGGTCTACCTGGAGCATCACGCACCATCCCATGGGGCTGTGGCACCCCGGGCATAACCTTGGCATCCTCTGGGCACTGCCCTGCATCCCTTGGGCACTGCCCTGGACCCCCCCTTCCCCCTGGGCACAGCCTCAGGGCCCCCAGGTACTGCCCCACATTCCTGGGGCACTGCCCAACATCCCCAGGCACAATCCTGCATCTCCCAGGCACAGCCCTGCATCTCCCAGTCACTGCTTGGGATCCCCTTGGTAGAGCTCAGCACCTGCGGGGCACAGCCTGGCACCCCCTTGGCACCCCTCTGGGCACTCCCCCGTGCCCCCCAACTTCTCCCCAGCTCTTAACCTCGCCATAACCCCCAACCCAAGGCTGGCGATGCTCTGCTAACCAGCCAGCAGGGACTAGCACACTTGCACACGCTTGTGCACACTTGTGCACGCTCACCAGGGCACGGTGGCTGGCGGCGGGAGCATCACCCGTGTGATGCTCAGCTGATCTCCGCGGCCTCCAATGCCTCCCAAAAAACTCATGATCCCACCGGGATTTGCCGGGCGAATGCAAGGCAGCTCTGAGCCGGCAGCTCGCTGGGAAGCGTGCGGGGAGCTCGCCTTCCCCCCAGGTCTGGCTCGCTAACAGGAGCTGTGCCGCTGCCCCAGTTGGGCTCCAAACCAGTTTTGCCGCTTCGGCTGGGTGATAAAATCGGCGCCTCCGCCCCGGCTGGGGCCTGAGCGAGCGCGGCTCACCCGCCTTGACCCAACGGGGCTGGCGTCCGTCTGTCCGGCCGGCCCTGGGCTGCTCTGCGGGACAGCTGCCAGCTGGGGAAACTGAGGCACGCTTCGGCCGAGAGCATCAGTGTGGCGATGGCGATGGGGGACCGCGCTACGTCCCTCCGGCATCCCGTCACCGGCGTGGCGTGGGAGCCACTCACCTCTACGGGTGCCACCGTCCCTCGGGTGTCTGGGGACACCGCGTCACCCCACGGTAAGGTGGGGCCACCCCCCGGCTCTCGCCCTCCTCCTGCCCCTCCCATGTTTCTCCCATGTGGAAAAACAGGTCAAGTTGGGAGCCTGGCAGCAGCTTGGGGTCATGCCAGCGGTTGCAGGATGTCCCTCTGCTGCCCCCCACCCCTATGGGGGTGCGGGGAGAGGGGCTGNGCGGGGGGGGGGGCTGGCCCCCCCCCCCCCACGTACCTGTCCTGTCCTCGGGCACCGCTCGCTGCCTTCACCCCTCCCGGCAGGCAGAGTGGGGGGCTGCAGGACAGCCGGGTCCCCCACTGAGGCCGTGGGGGAGGTTGGGGACCAGGCAATGTGCCACCTTGTCCCTGTCCCCGTGTGCCTGGCATGTGCCCGGGCACAGCGGCACAGGGAGTGTCTGGCATTCCCAGTGCCCGCTGGCTGCCTGCCCAGCGGGAGGAGGAGGAGGAGAAGGAGGAGGAGGAGGGGACAGCAGGGCCACTGCCATGTCCTCCTCGCCCTTCCTGATGCCACCACTGATGAGGTGCCACACGTAGAGTTGGCATCTCCGACGGGGCAGGACCCCAACCCCTGGCTCCTGGCAGGGGGATGTCCTCGGCCTCCAGCCTCTCCCCCGAGCTCCAAGCTCCCCGCATCCCCTGCGCAGGGCTGGGAGCTGGGACTTGGGAACGTGCCATCTTCTCTCCATCTGCTCCCGATGACGCTGGCGGGTTTTTTGGCAGCGGGAGCCTCCTCCGGCAGCGGGAGCAGAACCAGTCTGGCTGCCTGGTGGGACTGGAGACAAATAAACACGCCAGCAGCTGCCGCGGGCACCAACTGGGGCTGGTCCCAGCACCCCGAAATCCCGGGATCTTTCCGTGGTTGCCCTTCCCCATGCCCAGCTGCTGGGAAATGTGGCACAAGCAGGTTTGGCCCCTTGGTTTCAGCTCCCCCCCCTCTCCCCTGCACCCAGCACCTTGAAAGGCCCCTAATGAGCATGAAGTGCCCTTCAGAGCAGATTGCCATTGAACTCAACCTGCACCAGCCGCCCGCTTTAAAAGCAGCTATTTTGAGCTCCCGGGTTCCCGAGCGCTGGAACTAATAATTTATTACCAAATACGATCAGGCAGGAGCTCCAGCCCCTGGCAAATGGAGTGGAAAAAAAAGAAAGAAAAACCCCAGCACGGTGGGGCAGCCAAGGGAGAGCTGAGCATCCTGCATCCTCCCCCTCCGGCATGGCTCCGCACCCACCGCTCGCTCCGGATGGGATCCCCAAGGAATCTGGGGTGATGCTCCATGGCGTCAGGTCCCCCCAGCCTTTATCCCCCTCACTGCTCTCTCCAGATGGGATCCCCAAGGAATCTGGGGTGACGCTC
>VZZY01009598.1:1154592-1172619 GCA_013400335.1 Eurystomus gularis | reverse complement strand
AGGGCAGGCAGGGAGAGCGGGCAGGGGGGCAGGGAGGGCAGCCAGGAGAGCAGGGCAGGGAGGGAGGGCAGGAGGGCAGGGAGAGCAGGCAGGGAGCGCAGGCAGGGAGCGCAGGCAGGGAAGGAGGGCAGGGAGTGCAGGCAGGGCCTGCCCGCCAGCTCTGCCTTTGGTGTTTCGCCTCCCCCCCCTGCTCCCTTTGTTCATTATGCAAACGAGAATTGCTTCACTCCTGCAAGTTGGGCTCCACTTCAAAGGGGCACCCTGCCTGCGCTGCCAGGAAAACCCCACCACCGCCAGCACCCACCACCCCGCACCCCAAGCTGGGAGCTCCCCCCGCCTCCCTGAACCCCCATCGTGATGGGGAACCCGAGGCAGGGCTTGGGAAACCAACCCGCATTCCCCACCGCCCTTCCTGGGCCGTCCCAGCGGCACCCTGCCTCAGTTTACCCACTTACCACCCCTCTGGGGAGACAGGACGCTGGGCACCGGCACGGCGAGACACCCGCCCGGCCACCCGGCAGCCGGGCTCTGCCACGCCTCGCCTCGCCCTTCGTTAGCGGGAGAGCTTGACGAGCCTGACCCACTTCCCCGAGCGCCGGGAGGATTAATTGGTTCCTTGCTCGCGCGAAGCCGCCCGGAGCTGGGGCAGGTGCCAGGCGGGATTAGCAAAGCATGAGAGAGCAGCTCGCGGGGCCGGCCGGGCAAGCGCGCCGCCAGCCCTGCCCACATGGAGCCAAGTGAGCCACGGCCATGCCCACGCTGACCCAAGCAAGCTAGGGCCATGCCCACACCAACCCAAGCGAGCTATAGCCATGCCCACACCAACCCAAGGGAGCTATGGCCATGCCCACACCAACCCAAGGGAGCTATGGCCATGCCCACACCAACTAAAGAGAGCTATAGCCATGCCCACACCAACTCAAGAGAGCTATGGCCATGCCCACACCAACCCAAGGGAGCTACGGCCATGCCCACACCAACNCCGGCCGGGCAAGCGCGCCGCCAGCCCTGCCCACATGGAGCCAAGTGAGCCACGGCCATGCCCACGCTGACCCAAGCAAGCTAGGGCCATGCCCACACCAACCCAAGCGAGCTATAGCCATGCCCACACCAACCCAAGGGAGCTATGGCCATGCCCACACCAACCCAAGGGAGCTATGGCCATGCCCACACCAACTAAAGAGAGCTATAGCCATGCCCACACCAACTCAAGAGAGCTATGGCCATGCCCACACCAACCCAAGGGAGCTACGGCCATGCCCACACCAACTCAAGAGAGCTATGGCCATGCCCGCACCGACGCAAGCAAGCCATGGCCATGTCCACACCAACCCAAGGGAGCCATGGCCATGCCCACACCGACACAAGCGAGCCACAACCATGCCAGCCAGCTACGAGGTGCTCCCGGCTCGCTTGTCTCCACAGGACCATCATCCCTGACCTCCTCAAGGATGCTCGGCCTCCCCAAGGAAGGGGACAACTCCAGCGCGATGCCTAACCCCTAAACAGCCCCCACCCTGGGGAAACTGAGGCACGGGAGGTCTCCAGCAGCCAGCACTGGGCTCCACTGTGCGACCCGGCACCCTGGCAGCACCCAGCGGCGGGGCTGCACGAGGAGGAAGAGGAGCGAGCGGCCGCCTCGCGCCGTAAATAAGCGGCTCAGCGATGATTTCCTGCTCTTGTTGACCTTTGACTATGCAGAATAAAGACATAAATCCATATTTTAAACCCATCTGAGCGCCAGCCAGGCCCACAAAGCCATTTACAGGCTGCGATTTGGACGGGGCAGTGAGCAGGAAAGCGATGGTTTCTCGAGGTGACATTCCCCAGGAGGGAAATGAAGTGTTTTATTTGCAGATATATAGGGCACGGTCGTTCCTCCGCTTCCCCTTCCCTCCGCCCTCGGCTCATAAATAAAACATACGGCCGCGTAACCGGCTAATTACGGGAGGATGGCAAAAAAACCCCGCCGGTCGCTGGGAAAAGAAATCAGCTTTTTAATCAGCCCACTTGCCTCCCCATCTAACTTAAGGAGAAACGGGCGTTTCGGGTGGCGGGATGGAGTCGAGACTCTCCGGCGGCTCGTAGGCTCCCGCCGGGGTTGTGCACCCCAATCCCTCGAGGCGGGTTTTGGGTTGGGATGAGGATTGAGGGGGGGTGGTTGAAGCTGCTGCTGCTTCTTCTTTTTTTTTTTTTTTTTTCCCCTGGCTGGGAAAAGGATGTCTTTGAAAAGTCTAATTGTTCCTTACACATTAGATACATTAATGAGGTCTCTGATCAAGCGGCTGGCTCTCCAGCAAGGAGGCTTCAAGTAGCAATTTTCCATTTGTGTTTCAAATTTTAATGAATGTTCCTGTCTCCGGCTGCGATGCGCGGTGATAATCCGCACGGCTCGGGTCAGTGCCGGAGCAGGGGCTGCCGCGCGGGAGGGCTTGTACAAGGGTTTGATTTCTTTGGGGAATAGTTCATACAAAAAATGGTAATGGCAGAAGACAGTCTTCCTTCCCCCTTGGCTGCCAGAGCCCAAGAGCTACAAATCAGAGGGTTATTATTTCTTTCCGATGTCCCTAAAGTATCCTATATCTTTAGCAGGAGAGTAAAGTTCAGCCCCGGTAAGACTGCGGCACTGGGTGAGACGCGCTTTCCCTCTCCTCCTGCCTTGGTTTTGTTTTTTTTTCCTCCATCTCCTTCTCCCTCCATCTCCATCCCAGTGGTGGCCAGAGCCATGTCCCCAAGGCCACCAGCCCACCCTTGGGCAGGACAGAGCCCCCGTCCCCTCCCTGCAAGCCAAGGGTCGGATCCGGAACCCACCCCGCCAGGACAAGATTTTTATAACCTTGTTTTGGCATGCCTGCCATTAACTTAATTTAACATCCATATTGCCGCTACTTAATTAAATAGATGAACTCATTTTACATTTGCAAGTCTTAATTCATCCTGAACAAAATTGGCCGTGTTGCGTTCTTTCTACGCTACCAGCTCCCCGGAACAAATGACTGCCTTTTGTAGTTAACTGCTAGTACAGGTTAAAAGCTAATTAGCAGCCCGGGTTGGGTGTTAACTTCCTTATTTATCACCCGGCGCCACTCGATGAGCGAGGGGGCGAGGGCTGGCGCTTCCTTCTGCCTGCGTGGGCCCCGATTCCACAGGGCTGGTGCCCACACCCCTTGGGCAACGGTGCTGGATGTGGGCACACTAGGCATGGCATTGGGCGCGTGGTGCGCGGTGCCTGGTGCTCAGTGCGTGGTGCTTGGTGCTCAGGGCATGGCACACGGTGCTTGGCGCATGATGCCTGGTGCTCAGGGCATGGCACATGGTGCCCAGGGCATGGCACGTGGTGCCTGGTCCTCAGCGCGTAGTGCTTGGTGCATGGTGCCTGGTGCTTGTGGCATCACGCCTGCTGTTCAGGGCATGGCTTATGGTGCTCAGGGCACGGCACATGGTGCCTGGTGCTCAGTGCATGGTGCTTGGTGCATGGTGCACAATGCCTTGTGCTCAGGGCATGGCACATGGTGCCTGCTGCTCAGTCCGTGGTGCGTGGTGCACAACATCTGGAGCTTGGGGCATCATGCCGGGTGCTCTGGACATGGCACATGGTGCTCAGGGCATGGCGTGTGGTGCTCAGTGCATGTGCCTGGCACATGGTGCAGGATGCCTGGTGCTCAGGGCACGGCGCTTGGAGCACGGCGCACGGTGCACGGTGCTCGGGGCACGACGTATGGTGCTCGGTGCACGGTGCGCGGTGCTTGATGCATAATGCATGCAGGGCACGATGCCTGCTGGTGCTCAGGGCACGGCACACGGTGCTCAGCGCACAGTGCTGGCACAAGATTCCTGGTGCTCAAGGCATGGTACACGGCGCATGGTGCTCAGTGACTGGTGCTCAGCACATCCCGCTCCCGCAGCACCCAGCAGCACGGCAGGAGAAGGTTGGCAGCACCCAACCATCACCCAAGCCCCCAACCATCTCCCAGGCACCCCAGGAGAGCCCTCCTCCAACACCACCATCCTGCCAAGCCACCACAGGCCCTGCCATGCCCAGCACAACCTCCCCAAAGACACCTAGGGAGAGGCCACGGCTTTGTGCTCCCATGCCAACCGGTGATCCCTGGAAGATGTCAGTGGGAAACCACACTGAGGATCCCCTCATGGAGGGCACGGCAGAGCCAGGGGATGTGGGGGGATGTGGGGGGGACCCGCCGGTGATGGCAAGCCTGGCCTGGCGATGGTGAGCCTGGCAGAAAGCCGCTCCAGGAAGGCTCATCTGGTTTGACTAACAAATCTCTAACTGCTTCCCCCGAGGCAGGTGGAAGGAAACAACCTCTGTGGCTGTAAACAACCCCCCCGGCCCCCCCCCAGTCCCCNCTCCCCCCCCAAGCACCAGCCAGAGGCAGGAAAAGCACTTGTGAAACATCCCTCCATGTTCTGACGCAAGCCACGGATGAGGGGATGGGGCCCCCCCTGGCAGACCCTGGGGACACCAGCACCCCAGGCAAGGCGTGGGGTGACACAGAGCTTGTGCCAGCCCCATGGGACGACACCTCACTGGTGCCCGCCACGTCACCACGGCTGCCGGCGTGTCTCGAGGGGACAAGGTGGCACAGTGGGGTGGCCGAGAGCGAGGGCCACCACGCCGGGTGACACCGCGGTTCCTCTGCCAGCACCAGCCGGCGGCAGGGATGGGTATACCCCAAAGGGCACCGTGCCTGGCAGAGGAGACTTGGGCACCGGTGGCAATCGCCATCACCGGTGATGCCCAGCTCCGGTAACGGGGCCGTGGTGGCGGTGGCGTGGTGACGGCGCAGGGGCGATGCGGCGAGAGGGGACCGATAGGCATCTGCCTGGCCCGGTAAACCGATCTGCCCCCGCCTGCTGAAATAACAGCGAGGGGTGGCAGCTCCGGTTACCGGCGGTGCCGAGGGCCGGCTGGGTGCCAGGACCCTTGGCCGAAGGCCAGGCGGCTCGGCGGGCACCGAGCGGGGACCCCCATCCTCCCCACTTCCCACCGGCACGATGTGGAGCTGCTCGTCCCGCTCGCCAGCATCACCAAGCTCCCCACCCGGTATTTCAGGTCTGGCACCCAAGGCGGCACCTTTGGGAGCCAGCAGCCCCATGGGCACGTCACCCTCGCCCGGCGACAGCACCGGCGGCAGAGCAGGAATAATTCCCTCCTCATGGATGCCGGGTGATGCCGAGAGGTTTCGGAGCCTGGAAGGCGATGAGGAGCCACCATGGCCAAAAGCAACGCTGCAGTTGGCCCCTTTGGGAGGAGGGATAAGCGGCCCCAAGTCCCAGCAGACCCCACCAGGACCCCATCCCAAATCCCCGCCATCAGCAGAAGCAAAGGAGCGGGGGCCATAAGGAGCGAGGGCGAGAGATAAGAGCCCTCTGCGCCAGCGAGATAAATAAGCCCAGCAGCGCCAAGCTGTACCGGGCCAGGAGCTAATAGGGGCTGTCAGGGCGGTTTAGAGGAGCTGAGCATCCTTTCGGGGCCCGGCTGGGAGGACGCCGAGGGGAAGCGACAAGGAAGCCGAGCAGAAAGCGACAGGCAGTACACAAAGAGCATGTCCTCTGTAAGTGGCGATAAACCTTGGGAGCAAAAAAAAAAAAAAAAGAGAGAGAGAGAGAAGCTAAATCAGTTGTTTAGCCGATGTACCACATGCTGACAGGGCAAATGTGAAGGCTTTTATGGCCACATGGGTTTTCATTTGCAGTTATTCATAGCGGAGCCGGGCGCTTTATCTCACTTTACATTATGTGCAACCACAATGCAGACACTTGCACCGCAACGCGCGGCTCCCGCGGAAAATATTAATATGTAAATGTCAGGCTCGGGAGGGCGGCGAGGGAACGGCGGCTTGGGGAGATAACACCTGCCCTGGAAGGGGTGGGGAGTTGGGGGACGGGACCCCCAGCGCGCACCCCTGGGTGTGGAGGGGCTGGGGAGGTGTGGGTACACGCGTGTGAGGGAACATACGTGGGCACGCATGTGCTCAGAGGGGGCTGAGGTGCTGCAGCGTGGCGTGAGCGGGGTCTCTGCAGAGCAGGGGGTGTGCACACACGTGTACAACATACACTGTCTGCAGAGCACGATGCGTGTGTGTGGTGTGTGCACACACACACGTGTACGACATACACCCTCTGCAGAGCACGATGCATGTGTGTGGTGTGTCCACACACACGTGTACGACACACACCCTCTGCAGAGCACGATGCGTGTGTGTGGTGTGTGCACACACACACGTGTACGACATACACCCTCTGCAGAGCACAATGCATGCGTGTGGTGTGTGCACACACACGTGTACGACATACACCCTCTGCAGAGTGGGGTGTGTGCGTGTGGCGTGTACACACACATGTCCAACACGCGTGCTGTGTAGAGCAGGGTGCATGTGTGGTGTGTGTGAACACACACACGTGTGTACAGCGTGCACACTCTGCAGAGGTGGATGCATGAGTGTGGTGTGTGTGCACACGCGTGTGCACAACATACACCCTCTGCAGAGTGGGATACACATGTGCACAAATAAGCGTGCCCTCTCTGCAGAGCAGGGTGCTTGCACGTGCGTTCACACACACGTGTGGACAACGTGCACCCTCTCCAGAGCACGATGCACGTGTGTGCACTCACAAGCACACCCTCTCTGCAGAGCGAGACACGCACACGCACCACCAGCACCCCTGCAGAAGGACAGACAACCTCAGCAGCCTGACGTGCGGCCGCACGCATCCGTGCACTGCCCCTACACCAAGGCGTGCACCCTCAGCCACGCTCACCGATGCTCGCCCATGCTCACCGATGCTTGCCCATGCTCACCGACGCTCGCCCACCAGCCCTGGCAGCATGGGGACCCCCCCACAGCCCCTCGCCCATCCCAGGGCACGCATGGCGAGGCCATGGGCCACGGCCCCAGCGGTGGCTGGTTCGCTGGGAGGATGCCTTGCCCGGGAGAAGCGCGCCGGGCTCGGCGTGCCAGCGCCTGCAGAGCCCCGTCGGGCAGCGCTCCAGCCATGCCTGCTGTTCCCGGGCTCCGTTCCTCTCCCAGAGCCTCCAGCCCCGGGGGTAGTGCCAGACTGACAGCCTGGAGGCTATTTATTCGCAGGCACAGGCAGCAGGAGCTGCTGGCGGATGCAGGCGCCTTTGTCCTACAGGGAAGTTTGCTCCCGGGCTGTCCCCCCATCTCCCCTCCAGCCCCCTCTTTCCGCCTCCGCGCCCCGATGCATCGTCCCAAGCCAGGGAGGCACTGGGGGGGTCCCAGCCCTGACCCGCGCCATGCCACTGCAGGACTTGGCATGACGCCCCAGCACACAAGGATGCTCCCCCCATCCATCCCTGGCACTCCCCTTGGCATCACCCACCGAGGGTCTGGAGGTGGCACCCCAAAGGTGGAGGAGGGCGGGTGGGCACCCAACCCTGGGCTTTGCCACTCGGCACCATGACCGCCGGGGTGGGGGGCATCTCTGAAACGCAGCCCCCTTGGCCGTTACCAGGAGAAGCGCTGGCAGCCGGCGCTGGCATGGGGACAAGCCCGGGAGGGAGCTTGCCCCCCAGCACCTCGGGAAAGGGAACAATCCCTGGGCATTTCTCTTTTGGCAGGCCCTGGGTGCCCCCCTTCTCTGCCCCCCCCAGTCCTCCTCCCGCGCTCAGGCGCGGGGATACAATTAAATCAGTGTTCTGCTAACAATCTGCCAGCTAATAAGACATTTTCCTCCCTCTCCCTCCTCCCCCCCACTCCACCCCAATCCGTGTGTGATGGGAGCGCTTTGATATGAGAGTGGACTCTAATGGGTTCGGTGTAAGGGAGCCTTAATTTATTACGTGCCTGTAATTGATGTTTGTATAAAGTAGCTCTTACAGCTCCTCAGAGCGGGAGATGAAAAGCAATCAGTCAGCCATTTGCCTCCAAAGGAAGGAGAGAGGAGAAGACAGACAGCGAGAGAGAACCAGACATACTCATCAAGCCCAGAGAAAAACCCAGAAAGAGAAGGAACAAAACAAAATCCCCCCCCACAGCATCGCCAGCAGCTACAGCACTGCTGGGTACCACTGCCAGCATCCCTGGGTATCACCACCAGCATCCCTGGATACTGCTGCCAGCATCCCTGGGTGCCAGCATCCCTGGGTATCCAGCATCCCTGGGTATCACCACCAGTATCCCTGGGTACCCAGTATCTTCCAGTACTCCCAACAGCATTCCTAGGTACCCCTACCAGCATCTGTGGGTGTCACCACTAGCACCCCTGGGTATTACCAGCCTCCTATGGTACCCCTATCAGCATCCTCCAGTACTCCCACCAGCATCCCGGGGTACTGCCGTCAACATCCCTAGGTACCACTGCCAGCATCCCTGGGTACTGCTACCAGCATCCCTCAGTACCAACACCAGCATCCTCCAGTAACCCCACCGGCATCCCCGAGTACTGCTGCCAGCATCCCTGGGTACCAACACCAGCATCCTCCACTACTCCCAGCAGCATCTCTAGGTATCACCGCCAGCATCCCTGGGTACCACCGCCCCAGCACCGCCAGGGCTGGATCCTGCTGGGGATGCTGGGCTCAGGCAGCTTCGCGGAGCCGCGCCAGGGCAGGATGCGGCCCCTTCCCGCGCTGGTGGCACACACGGGGCTGATTAGGCGAGGCGGGCTGCGGCAGCCGGTGCTGAGCTGCTCTAATGACAGCGGGCGCTGGGGAGTCACGTGCCGCCCAGCGCCGGCTGGGGAGCCGTACGTCACCGGCCCCGGCAAAAAAATCGGTGCTAAATTGAATCAATCCATCTTGGAAATGGCTCTTGTCAGCCGGTGTCAGGGAGAGCGTCTGCGGGAGAGGGATCAGGCGGGGGCAGGCCGGCGAGGGCCAGGCGGTCGGCACCGATGCCGTGGCACCGCCGGCTCCCTCCTGGCTCCCCCACGGTGCTCCCCCGCCCCATACGGTGGTTATGGGGGTCCTCCCGTTGCTACGGGGGGCATAGAAGGATGAGATCCCCATCCAGCCATGCCTCACCTCATCACGCCATGCCTCAATTTCCCCACACAGCGCATCCCATGCCCCTGCTACCACCTCTCCTATAAGGAGGGCAGGGAAAAACTCCAGGAGGGATGGAGACCTTCACCCCCCCAGTACCCATCTGCACCCCAACACCATGCCCAGAGCAGAGCGTGCCAGGCTGGGAAGGACGATGCCGTGCCGGGGAGACAAAGACGCCGGGCACTTGACACAAATATAGATGGATCCTCGTTGTACGAACCCCGCAGCCTGGCAAATTAAAACATAGCATGAAAAGAGGTGGGGGGGGAGGGGGGGGGGTGACACACACGGCGGAAACTGCCCTGGTGATTGATTTTCCACCCAGACGTTTGAACCAGCTGAATATGTCACCCAGACAAGCCCTCGGAAAGCCATAGCAAGCCCGGATTTATCCTCCGCTTGGACCAGAGAACATCAATCCTTATCCATCCCTGGTAAAGGGCTTAGAATTCCCATCTTCCCACCGCCGTGCCCATCCCACCTACTGTCCTGGCATCATCTGGCATCCCCAGGACAGTAGGTGGGATGGGCACGGCGGTGGGAAGACCGGGCACAGGACCCATCACCTCACCGGGGATGGGGCTACAGGCAAAGGGACACATACCCGGGCTCCTAACGAAGGCAATTAGAGGGGAAACCATCCCTCGCGCCGCTTCTCCTAATTAAGAACCAACCAATTCCCCAACCCGCCCGTTCCCCGGCTCCAGTACAGCCTGTTATTTACCTGCAGCTAATAGGTTGGGCGCAGCTAATGATAGTCTTGTATCAAATGGCTGGATCTTGGCTTCTGACAGCTTTAAAGACCCGTCTCGGGGACACGAGGGTTTCTAATTACGGGGTTCGTCACGGGAAGGGCCGGGTTCAACGCCAGTCACTCTCCCCGGGTGACATTTCTGCCCGGATTGGAAATCTAAACGCAGCCCAGCCAGTTAAGGTTAAAAATACGGCGCTCGACAAGACAAGGGATCATAATTTGGGTCACCGCCGGGTTTAATTAATTGGAATGGAGCAATCAAAGCACTGCATGCGGTAATTACAACCCCCGGGTTGGGGTAGGGCTGGGGGGGAGGCAGCGGTACCCGGGTGACGGGATGCTGGGGGTGAGGGGATGCTCCCCACCACTGCAGGGATGGGCAGGGAGGCATCACCCTCACCCCCATCGCGTACAAGAAGGGAGATGCTAAGGAAGCGAGCCAGGAGCTCACAAGCTCGCCATTCCCCATGGATCCCACCAGCCCCACAGGAATGCCAGCCAAGCAAAGTGGGGCCCATCCCTGGTGTCCCCATCCCCACGTGGACATGGCCCCCACCATGGCTCTGCTGGGGCTGTGGCGAGTGATTTATTTTCACCAATTACCAGGGCTCTTTTCCCTTTGTCAGGACCACACTTAATTGATTGGAACCTATTGAAAACAAATTAACCGGCACCCAGGCACAGGGACCTGTTTACGGCTCCTCTGCAGGGTGGTGGGGAGGACACATGAGAAGCTCCAGCCCACCAGTGATGACCAGCACAGCCCCGTAACACCGGGAGGAGGAAGGTGGGACACCCCAAACATCCCCCTACACTGCTCACCAGCTCCTCTGCAAGGGTTATGGCTGATGCAAGGGGAAACTGAGGCACGGAGCAGCATGGATCCTAAACCCTGGTGCTTCCTCACCTGATAAACCCCAGCACGGTACAGGCAGAACCGAAATACTCCTCCCCAAACCGCCGGCGCCCCAAAGAGGGATGCTCGCGAGGAGCTGGCGGCGGTGACCCCATTAAGCGAACCTAGCTAGCATTAATTTGACCCCATCCGCCGCGCGCTAATCAGCTGTAACCGTGGCACCCAGCTCAATCCAAATTGATTTACCGAGGCTGGAAATGGATACAAATGTGATTAAAGGCTTTTTATTTTCCATAGGTCCTCTCTGAAATGATCTAAATCAATTGCTACGTGCAGGGTCCTCCCGCTCTCTGGCCGACCCCACGGCGCCTCGGAGGGGCAAAGCCATGGCAAAGCCCCTCCGCGGCGCCGTGGGGTCGGCTGGGGAGGGAATAACATCCCCAATTTCCACCACCGACCCCACAAACACCCACCTACACCCCTCGCCGGACCCTGAGCATCCTTCGCCGGCGAGCTGCCGTCGCGCCGGGCGGCCCTGGCGCGCGATCAAAGCCCATTAGGCTGAGCGCCGATGCGCGCCCGTTGTTCGTCAATTATTCAAACAATAATTGCACCCTTATTTAAAGTCTAGTCTTGCGTGCGCGGCACTGCAGGCTGCCAAGGCCCACGTTAGATTTACACCCCCGGCGCGCTCCCGTCGCCAATTAATTAAGCAAACATTCCTCGGCACGCTCTCAGGTGTACAACCTGCCCCGGCATCGCCGCCGCCGCCGCTCATCCCGGCATCGGTGCCGCATCCTTGCCTGGCCCGGGGGGTCCTGGCCCTGGTTCTGGGGTCGTTATTGGGGCTACTTGTTATTAGGGCTCCTCGTTATTGGGGCTCCTCATTATTGGGTTTCTTCATTATTTGGGCTCCTCATTATTGGGACTCTTCGTTATTGGGGCTCCTCGTTATTAGGACTCCTCATTATTAGAAGCGGAGCTCTCCCCAGGGCTGCTGCTCTCACCCTGTACTCCAAACCTGATTAAAGCTTAAGCAATCCCCTCGTTGACACTTTTCCTCCAAACCACCCCTTTGGAATAAAAAGAAAAAAAGGAGAAAAAGAGAGAAAAGAGGAGGTGAGGAGGGGGTTGACACCGGCATCCGTTCTTAGGGGCCCGCTCGTTCCCCTAACGAGGCGGGAGGCTGGGAGTGACAGTCACCAAGAGGTCAATCCATTCATCTGGCCATGTTATTACAAGGCCAAATTTATTGTCACCGGGCCACGTTAGCGCTGGCACTGAGGACGCGAGGTTGCACCCCTCCTGAATAAGCAGATAAATGAAAGACATCTGGAGAGCAGAATGAAGGGGCAGATTATTAATGCTGAAATTTAGAAGCCAAGGTCTAAGCCACGAATCCATCAGCGCAACCAGTTATGTCCAATAAATTAGGAGAGATAAGGATTGAAGGATGGTATATTAAAGGCAACATTCATTTCTGAACTGGCACAAGGGCTCGCAGCCATCCTCCCCAACAGCCTTAACCCTTGCTGGCCACAACGTGCTGGAGCTGGGGAGATGGTGGCTGGGGGAATGGAGCCCATGCCCCAGTGATGGGTCCCTGCATGGAGCTCACCCTTCCACTGGGTTGTCCTCAGTAGCCACAGGTCGGGGTGAGGAAGGAGTGTGCATGATGATGGAGCACGCACGATGATGGAGCACACGTGAAGACAGAGAGTGCACAATGATGGAGCGTGCAAAAAAAGACGGGAGCGAGCAAGATGCTGGTGCGCGCATGATGCGGCGAACGTGAAGATGGGAGTGTGCACGAGGAGCATGCCCAGAGATGGAGCATGCAAGATGATGGAGCATGCCCAAAGACAGCATGTGCACCATGATGGAGCTTGCACGATGGCATGTGCACGACGATGGTGCGTGCACATATTTGGGAGTGGTAGCGGGTCCCCAGCCCTTCCCACAGCCCATCCATCCTCCCCAATTAAGGGCTAATGGGCCCGTGTGGCTCCTCACAGCATCTGTGACCTTCGCCCCCATCTCTCCCCCCACCATCCCTGGGCTGGGGTTCAGCTGGCCCACCTGGTCATCTGGGGACTCGTTACCATGGGGGACAGATAAGGACCAGGGGGACAGAGCCTGTCCAGGCACCCCAGCCCTGGGCCAGCTGCAACACCAGCACCTCCCGGTCGTGCCTGCCTCAGTTTCCCTAATGCCATCGCAACGGGAATGGCACGTTCTGGCTCCCTGGGGACAGCTCGGTCCCCATCCTGCTGGCCCTGCGGGTGACACTGCAGCCCAGCACCCCCCAGCATCCCCACAACCACAAGCCAGCCACGCTGGGTGCATCCCCTGGGGAGACGAGGGGACGCGGCAAGCTGGGGACATGTGGCACAGTCCTGGGGGCAAGCGAGCATCTCCATGGCATGATGCATAGAAGGGTAAAAATGCAGATTTTTTGCTCCCCAGCAAGCAGTTTGGGGAGGTGATTGCTTGGCAGTGGGGACACCCACGTGTGTCTCCTCTTGGCAACCCAAAACTGGCACTTGGGAGGTGTGGGCGAAAATGAGGAGACGACGGTGAACCGGGGCGTTCCCTGATGCTGGTCCCTCCTGGCCCAGCAGCAAGGGGTGTAAGGCAGGAAGGCACACAGGGCCTCCCAAACACTGACCTGGCCCCCATAACATCAACAGAGCACACTGCCCAGCTCCCAGCACCTTCCCAGTGCTCCCAGTTTGGCAGCCCCACGACACCCAGCAGAGCTAGCGGCACAGCTCCCGGGGGGGTTTCGGCATCTCTCCCCCTCCTCACGGCAGCTCCTGAGCGAAATTTCCAACAGCCTCATCTGGCAGCTGAGGGATTTGGGATTTGTTTAAGCTCTTTTCACCCGCCTGACTTTAATCGCCGCATTTGCCCGACCTCCACCCCGGTGAAACCACAGCCACGCCGGCAGTGACGCTGGAGGGTCCCAGCTCGGAGCGATTCCCAGCCCCAAAGCCCAGGGCTGCCCCCAGCTCTGGGCCAGGATTAACTATCAAATAACTTTGCATTTAAACCCTTTTTAACAGGGCTGGAGGTCAGGAGGGAAAGGGCAGAGGTTAAGCCTGGCCGCGGCCGGGCGCTGACCCCGAGGAGGGGGATGCTGGGGAGGGGACGAGGCGGCACGAAGGGGGCCGGGGGGGTGCGGGACCCTCACCTCGGCCATGCCACCCACCCACATCCCCTTGGCCGGGGAGGGGGGCAGCGGGTGGGGACCTCACTGGGGATTTGTCCCCCAGCCTCGCAGCCCCCCGTCACTTACTGAGGCTCTGCAGCAAAGACGACCAGCTCTTCATCTCCAGCATGCTGGGGGTCCCACGGCCCCCTCCCCGGCCCAACGCTCAGGCCACCGGTGGGACACGGGTGCAGCTCCACGCTCCTGTGGGATGCTCGGCACCAGCAACGTGGGAGAGAACGACCATTTTATTCCCTTTTAGCCGTGGCTGCGCGGCTCCGGCGCCTTCATCCCCCCCCTTCGCCGTCGCCCAGGGCTGGTCCTGAGTTCGGGGAGCTTTGCTTTTCCCTCCCTTCCCTCCTCCTCCCTCCTTGCACTTGATAGCAGCCTTGTCAAGGCTGCTGAGTTGCTGCTGACCCCTGCCCCGGCGCTGCTAATTAAGGCTGCACAGTGACAGTTCAAGTGCCTCGCCGCCAGTTTCCAGCACCGCTGCTTCTAATTGGAGACGCTTTTTTTTTATATTTCTCCATCGCCGCCGTGTTGGGGCTGTGGGGGGGTTGCACCCATGCCAGGGGTTGTTGGTACAAGGGATGCAGCCCCCCTCTGCCCGCTGCACCCATCGGTACCCCCGAGCGTGGGCAAAAATTATCACCAAGGTGATGCAGAACTGGCTAAGAAGACCCTGAAAGCAGAAGGAAAGAGGGAAGGGGGAGGATGGAGGTGAGCGAATCGCCCCCCCAGGAGGTGGGAAGGGTGGGGGGCACTCCGGGCCGGTGCCTCCCGCTGTATTTTTGGATGGCGAGGAGGAGCGAGGGCAGCGAGTGTGGCGGGGAGCCAAGCGACGGGGCCGTATCTCCCCGCAGCAGAGCAGGGGCTGGCTCGGACACGGGGTATCACCGGGGACACCTGGGTCCTGGCCCCCTCCCTGCCCACGCCCCTCCTGCTGAGACCCTGAGAAATCGTGATGCTTCTGTGCACCCCAGGATCATGGGATCGTTGAGGTGGGAGAAGACCTCAAAGATCATCAGGTCCAACCATCAACTGCGGGATGCCACAGCCTGACCACACTGGGGTCACAAGGGTACCCCAGTACCCATCCCTGTGTCCTCCCTCGGCTGTGTCCCCCCCTTGGCCGTGCCAGCGGCCTGACGGATCCATTGTGTCGTGACAGACGAGATGTTTTATCGCGGCGAGGGAGCCAGCGCCAGCCGTCGCCATCCTGACCCCGCCGGCGGGCTGAGGAGAAACAGAGGAGGGTTTGTATCATCCCGGAGGGTCAGAGGGCAGGGGAGGCAGCCGGCTTCCCCCCCGCCATCCCAAATTCCTGGGATGCACGCCCGGGCAGGCAGCTGCACGTGGCCCCTGACCTATAGGTGGGGGGGCTGGCAGGGTGTGGGGACACCCCCGAGTCCCCCACTGCCAATCCAGCCTCCCCCTGTCACCCCCTGCCACGGGGGCTGCTCTTTGAAATGGTGTCCCCAACATACCCCATCCCACAGCACCCCCAGACTGGTGTCCCCAACCTGCCCCATCCCACAACGCCCCTGAAATGATGTCCCCAACCTGCCTCATCCCACAACACCTCTGAACCATGCCCTGTGCTGGGCACAAGCTGCCACCACAGTGGGACACAGACAGGGATGCAACCACCCCAACGCTGACTGCAAGAGCCACCCACCCACCCCAATGTCTCCCCACCCAAACCACCAAGCAGGGGGGTCACCATCCTTCTCACGCCACCCCAAAATCTGGCGTCACCGTGGGTGTTTCGGGCAGGCATCAGGTGATGCCATCCAACCCAAAGCTGTCCCCTCAACGCACGTCCCTCTGGGCATGGCCAAGCCACGGGAGTGTGAGGGTGCCAACCGTGGGCATCAGAGCCCATCTCTGCCCCCTCACCCTGGCACCAGGGTTCTGCCGGGGGCAGGAGGGAGCAAAGTCCCCCCACGGAGCCTCGCCAAGCCCCCCTGGCCCTTCCTCCCCTCCCGGCACCCTTTGTGCCGCATGCCAGGCGGCACCTCCGGGGTGGCCGCACGAAGGCAACACAAAGCAGAGCCGAGAGGCATTTGGGCTGCAATTTTCCCTGCTCCATTATTGACAAACAAGCTGCTTGGCGCAGGTGACGGCAAGGCCAGGGTGGCAGCTGGGCCACCACCGCACGCACCGGCCCCGTGCCGTGCCAGCTGGCCTGACCCGCTCGCTGCCTCCTGCCCCGCGGCACAGCGCTGGCGGCGATGCCCTCCTGTCCCCGAATCGCTTCGGCTTCGAGCCCGCTCTGGATCACGCGGATCCAGAGATGTCATCCCCAAAAAACACGAGGGGAAAGAGGATGCAGCCGAGGTGCCCAGCTGGGTGCCGGCTTTGCCGCCGGGCACCCCCCTTTTTCCCCCGGCCGTGGCGACCGGGCGCAGCGTGCGGCGAGTCTGTCGTTAGCGCCGTGCCAAACCCAAAGTGGCTGCTTCGGAACGGCAATCCAATAAAAGTGCTACTTGTCTATTTATCATCCTCAGGGCTTTTTATCACAGTGCAGATGGCTGCTACCTTCGCAAGGCACAGCAGTGTGCTGGCACGCGCCCGCCGCACAGAAGCTCCAACGCCGCAGAGTCTGTGCTTACACCTGCGAGGAGCCGCCGGGGCCGCCTGCTCCGGCTCTGCCGGCCGGCGAGCCGGGCAGTGCCGTGTGCCAGTGCCGAACACCAGCCGGGATAGTGTTTGCACCAGGCNCATTTGCACCGTGTAGGTTCGCGGAGCGTCGGCACGGGGTGTTTGCACCGGGCGTTTGCACCAGGCATTGGCACAGGCGTTTGCACCGCAGATGTTCACCAGGCGTTTGCACCGGGCTTTGGCACGGGGTGTCTGCACCGGGAATTTGCACCGTAGATGTTCACCAAGCGTTTGCACAGGGCATTTGCACCAGGCATTGGCACAGGGTGTTTGTACCGGGCATTTATACCATGTAAGTTCACCAGGCATTGGCACAGGGCATTGGCATGGGGTGTTTGCGCCAGGCATCCACACCAGGCATTGGGACAGGGCATTTGTGCCGGGGGTTTGCACCAGGCATGTTCACCCGGCATTGGCACGAGGTGTTTGCATCAGGCATTTGCACCATAGATGTTCACCAGGCATTGGCACGGGGCATTTGCACCATAGATACTCACCAGGCATTGGCACGGGGCATTTGCACCGGGCATCGGCACCAGGTTTTTACACCATACATCAGCACGGGGCGTTTCCACGGGGCATTTGCTCCAGGAATTGGCACGGAGCGTTTGCACTGACTGGGAATCTGCACCAGGCATTGGCACAGGGCGTTTTGGGCGGGTGTTTGCACCAGGCACATTCACCAGGCATTCGCACAGGGCATTTGCACCATAGATACTCACCAGGCATTGGCACGGGGCATTTGCACCGGGCATCTGCACGGGGCACTTGCCCGGGGTGTTTGCAGCGGGCATCTGCACGGGGTGTTCAGGCCAGGCAGCTGCAGCGGGTGTTTGCGCAGGGCGTTAGCAGCGGGCGTCAGCACGGGGCATCTGCAGCCTGTCATTACTCCAGCCGCGGTTTCTGGGCAGCGGCAGCGGCAGCAGCAGCGGCGCGGGCGCAGGGCGGTGGGTGGGAGCCGCCGGAGCAGGTGATTAAAGCCGTATTAAATGTCTGTCTGCACGCGGGAGCAAACACACCTAATTATCCAGCCGGAGTCGGACGGGAGGGAGGAGCGGCCCCGATCGCAATCGCGTAATGAAGTGGAACGCGGGGCCAGGCCTGGCGCGGGCGGTAATTAAGAGACGGCAAAGCCAGGATTGCAACGGCTGCGGGCAGGGGCAGGCAAGGGTCCCCACGCTGCCGGTGGGTAACCCAACCCAACCAACTCAACCAACCCAACCCACCCACGGGTCCGGAGACCTCATCTCCCCTGGAATCCCTCCTTGGCAAGCCCTCAAGACAAGGCGGTCGCATCCCCGTGCCGGGATGTTGGCCCATGTGCCGCGTCACCAAGCTCCACCTGCTCACGGCAAACTCCCGCCGCTGCTGGCACGACGCCGGCGCGCTCCGGCAAAGCCTAGGGCAGAGCCGGCTGCGCCCTGGCCGCGGGCGCCGGCGAGGCACCGTTGCATGGGCGTCGAAAGAGGTCCGCTGAGCGGTGGCGAGAAGCGATGCCGTGACGCCGAGGGCAG
>VZZY01009598.1:1125261-1139117 GCA_013400335.1 Eurystomus gularis | reverse complement strand
ACATGGTGTAGCATCACCCTGGGGAATTAGGGTGATGGGGGGTGACAGGCTTGACTCCAAGTTACAGGCGTGTGTCGGACCCCCCCTCTCGGAGCAGCATGTTTAGGGGGTGATGGAGAAAGCTCAGGTCCCACACAGCAGGTCCCTCTGCCACCCTCCAGATGTGGCGCTGGGGGTGGGGGAGCGATGGATGGGGGTCTCTCCATCACCCCCTAGATGGGGGGGTGGGGGGGATGCGCTTGTGTCAAGCACGGAGGCTGGGGTGTCATCAAGCCCTTTGACCCTAAAACTGCCTGGACCTCCAAGCAAGCCCTGGGACACCCCAGAGGTGCCGGCCTGACCCACCACGACAAGGTCCTGGACGCTGAGGAGATAAGGAGTGTTCCCACCACAGCCCCCCTCCTCTGTGCACCCCGATGTCCTCTGCACCAGGTCAGGGATGAGCACAGCATGGAAGGGACCATGGTGGCCACTCTTAGGCCATCCCACCATCACCCGAGGTTGGAGTCACCAGTGAAGCGAGCGGGGTAGGGCTCAGCCCACTCGCCAGTGGAAGAAGGTGCCGCTCAGTCACCGGCCACGACAAGCCACACCGGTCGGTTTGGCGTGCCGGACAGGCTCGGACAGGCACGACCCCGGCCTTCCCCAGGCGCAAGCCAAGCTTCGGCGAAGAATTCAGTCCTGGCACTGCTGGCCATGACCTTCCATCTCTACAGGAGGAGATGCAGGCCATGGCGTGGACATCCATCCCCCAGCACACTGCCTCACCACCCACCCACCCCAGCCCCTTCCCAGCCTACCCTCACCTTGGCATCCCCTCCATCCTCCTCCTCTTCCTCCAGCAGGCCCCTCTGCCCACCATGCCGGTGCTGCCCGCGGTGCCGGTGCCACCCGCTGCCTCCCCGCCCCCCCCCGGGCCCCATCTCCCTTTGCCCGTTCTATTTTAAATTTTTATTGCGTGCTTTTTAAAGAATACAGAGGAACAAATGCCCTTATCAGCAATTCTCACAAGGTATAAAGAGCCGCTTTTATCTCCCTGCCTTTCCTAATCTAGAGCGAGCCGATGCCTGTTAATTTTTTAATTTTCCCAGTGAATGCGTCCGCGGCTTTGTCAGCATCCCTCCGCACGCATCCCACCCAGCCCGGCCACCCCGGTACGGGATCGCTGCCGTGGCAAGTGTGGCTCGTGGGTTTACAGCCACGTGGGAGTTTCGTGCCTTGGAGATTCCTGCGTGTCACACGACGCTCCCCGGGACACCCCGGGATGTGCCACCCGCCCGCTGGGAAGCCCCAAAATACGGTGGCACCCCCGGGGATGCCGGCCCGGCTCTGCTTGGCAATGCCGCTGCCAGAGCAGGTCTCCATCCTTGGCGCAGGGATGGATTCCCGCACCAAGCCAGCCTGTTGTCGCCGTCGCCCACTCTGCATGAGGTCCCTGTGCAAGGACAGGGGGGTTCACCCCTGTCCCCCCCTTCCTGGGAAGGGAGGGTGGGTGCAGGCTGGCCGCACACCGGGGCTGGGAGCGCCGGCAGCCGGCCGCGGTGTGCAGATGAGATGTGGCAGGCGTGTAACAAGCCATTAGTCACTGTCACCTTTGCCCGGCAGCCACTGGCAGGGTAATAAATCCCGAGCTGACTCCGGCAAGGCCCGTTCCAGGCCACGGCTCCCAGCTTGCCTCCGTGCCGCTGCTGGCTGGGCTGTGAGCAGCTTGCAAATGCGCCCCTGTCCCCACCCTGTACCCCAGGGGACACAGAGCCTTGCGGGGTCCCAAACTGGGGCCAAATCCCTGCGGGGCTGGTCAATGGCCAACACAGGCCACCGCGGCCCTGGGATGTGTTCTTCCTTGGGGACATGGCGGGTCACAAATGCCCCTTCAGTCAAGAAACCCCCTCGTCTCATAAAGGCACAGCTCCCTGCCCCAGCTCCCTGCCCCAGCTCCTGCCCATCCCAGCTNCCTGCCCCATGTCCCTGCCTGCCCCAGCTCCTGCCCTTCCCAGCTCCTGTCCCATGTCCCTGCCTGCCCCATGTCCCTGCCTGCCCCAGCTCCTGCCCTTCCCAGCTCCTGTCCCATCTCCCTGCCTGCCCCAGCTCCTGCCCCAGTTCCTGCCCATCCCAGCTCCCTGCCCGCTGCACCTTGCGGTTCCCCGTCTCTTCCCAACCCAACGCCAAGAACCGGCACCGGCGGTTGCCGCCAGATCAAAGCAGCCTTGGCGTGGCACGGCGCAGCACGGCACGGCGCGCCCGCTGGGAAGGGCTGGCAAACAAGCCGGTCCAGGGAGGTGGCAGGCGGGAAGCACGCGTGATACCACTCCCAAAAATGCTGCTGCTCCTGACGGACGAGGCAACCGGGTCCCAGGAGCTGTGGCCCGGCCCAGCCTCGGGGGCCCCCGCAGCTCTCCAGTGTGGCCAGCCCAACGCTGCGGCTCTCGTCGGGCACCCACGGCCTGACTCACAGCCCCGAGGACGACAGGCAGGGAGCGAGGTGCTGTCGGGGTCACCTCCCCAGCCGGGTTGCGGGTTTGGGAACCCCAACCCCAAACCGCAAGCCTTTCACTGGGAGACCCAACCTGCGGCGGCACACGGGCTGGCGGGGCAGGGGACGGCATCCCCGTGCCCCCCGGCACCTCTCCGGCATCACCTACTTGTGGCTCCAGCGTCCGCGCTCTCCGCATCCAAAGCTGTCCGCTGGCCGATGTCCGCGGCAGTGCCACCGCCCGTCCCCGGGCTCTCCCCGGCGCTGGCCGCCCGGTGCCGGGACTCGCTGGCCACAGGCTTGGCGGTGGTTGTCTCGAGGGATGAAGAAGACGCCTGGAAGAGAAGCAGGACAGAGACTCAGCACCTTTTCTTCCTCAGCCCAAGCATGGCAAGGCCGGAGCGTCGCCGGCATGGTTTAGGGGCTCGGAGGCAGACCGGGGTGCACAGACAGAGGATGCTTTTGTTTTCTTGCCAGCCGGCCACACGTGGCCAGCGCAGGAGCCGCACGCCAGCACCGCGGGGCTACAGCTGGATCTGGCCGATGGCTCCCAGACAAGAAAAGCTGGAGGGGGGTGGAGAGGACATGAATCAAAGCGGCGTCCCCTTGCTCGCCAGCGGCAGCTGGCCGGTTAGGCAGCTCCCGATTACTCAACCGGGCAGTGTTTACTCGAGATCAACAACCCCCTCCCGCAGCCTTCCATGCTGGGCTGGCGAGGAAAATGTGGCGCAAGGATGGGGATGGTGTTGCTGTTGCTTCTCGCTCGGTCTGGGGACAATCCCTCACCTTGAACCCTGGTGTCCCCTGGGGTGCTGCCGTGGCCCCGTGCTGGTTGTAGCTGTCACCCTCCCGTGTCAGGCACACCCAGGCACGCAGCTTGGGCTGTGGCCGCTCCTGTTTATCTTTAATAAAGCAACAGCCAGCGATGCCGCGCACATCCCAGCACCACTGCACCGCTCTGGGACAGAAGCACAGACAACCTGGCCCTTGGTCCAAGCAGGTCCCCGGGATGCTGTGCCCACCCTGGGCATGGTGGGATGGGGGTAACCTCCCCTCCTGCCACAGGGGACACCCATAGAGGACACTCCACTCCCAATTTGGGCACTTTAGGCCCAGGGTTGCAGCACGGTGACAATTTCACGTTGATCCCATTTTAGGATTAGTCCCATAAACGTGGGCAGGCGAAGCGAGACGGATGGTAGGTGAATTTTTTTGCTGGGAAGCCCTCAGACTCAATGAGCCACGCACGCGAGCAGACGTATAAATTTACCGTTCATTTCCTGGAAAGGTTTAATTTATGGAATCCATATGGCAGCACCGCACAACCGCGAGCGCTCGGCGCATCCTGCGAGTCCTCGAGTGCCACCACGTACCAGTTCCAACTGGCAGGGTGCCACCGGCTGCCCCACCGATGCCAGGATGCTCTTAACAGAAGGTGACTTTCACAGCAGGCAGGAGACAAGGCCCCATCCCCAAAAGCTTGGTAGGGGATCCCTGGAGATGGCAAGGCCATCTCCCCTGGGTCCCGCGAGGGATGCTCTGCCACTGCCCCCCATCCCAGGGCGATGCCGCCAGCAGCAATCCCCTACCTGTGGGCACGGCAAAGGGCTGTGGTGCACTTTGATACCCGGAGCAACTAATCATTAATTAGCATTAATCATCCCCCGTCATGCGTCACAGCAGCATTGGGCAAGACGCAGCCAAGGAGCTGCAAGCCGGGCCGGGGTCACGGTGGGGAAAGCGGATTTCGGCAGCGGTTACCCTAGCACCCTCCTGCTCCTCGGGGAGCCCCAGCAACCCCCCAGACCCCAACCCAGCCATCAGCCCCACGGCGCTTGCAGCCCCCACCCCCTCTATCCTCCTGCCAGGGGATGCTGAGATGTAAGAGCACCAGAGGCAGGTCCTACCTACCCAAGGGGCAGCCAGGATCTGTCTCCCGTCACCGTCTGTGCCCCCCGGAACCCCCCAGGCAGCAGCCGGAGCTGGCGCAGAGCACTGGCCGCCTCCTTGCTTTAACTTCACCCCGCGCTATCTGTCAGCAAATCATCCCCGGTTACACAGATAAGGAATAATTGATGCAAAGGAGCCATCTGTTTGCGAACACGGAATATCTGCTCAATTAGGGAGGGATCTGTCCACCCAGATAAAGCATCGCAGCAGCCCCTCGGAGCGGGGTGGGGGGGAGGAGGGGACCTTCCTCCCCAACAACGTACTCAAAGACTCTCCCCCACTTAGAGGTGAGCGGGTTGATTCGGGCACTGATTTGCCAAGCAGCACCCCGAGGTGCTTGGGCAGGGGCTGGGAGGGAAGGGTGATGTGCCACCAAGTGCCAAAATTCGAGGGGAGCACTGGCAGCCCTACAGCATCCCTTCTATGGATGATATCCCAACTACGGATGGTATCCCTGCCAGGGTATCCCTACCATCCCACCATGGCAACGCTGAGCCTGACCCGTGGCTCCCATCCCAGTAAGGGGCTCGGGGAGATGCAGGGAGAGATGGGATGAGTCAAACAGTGCTGAGCTGAGGCCGACCCGCTCGTTGCACGTGTGGCTGGCTGCAGGAACGCACTGAGGGATGGACAGAAGGACTCAAGGATGAGCCTGAGACAGCTCACAGCATGCACCAGCCATGCATGGCCCTGGAGAGGACCAGGGCCTCAGGCACGGCCTCTGGGCAGGGGTGTGCAGCGAGGTGACATCAATGTGACATCGTTATGTGATGTTATTAAGAGGGGAAAAATGGAGCTGGCAGGCAGGGGAGGGCTGCAAGGCAGGGGAGACAGGCAGGTGGCAAAAATAAGGGAGAAAAGGCTCCAAGCAGAGCTGGAACGGATGACCCCATGGCACGATGCTCCCTCAAACCCCTGTGTGGCACCTGGACCATGTGCCCTGGCAGGTCCTTGGTAGGAAAGGCACGGAGAGCTCAAGCCAGGTTGAAACACAGCTGGTGAGCTTGAGGGACAAGCAGGGAGTGGCACTGCCAGGCCCGTGTCACCCGTGCCCCCACCACTGCCACGGCAGCAGCATGGTGCCCAAGCCACCCCTCAGCTCGGTGCCCGGGTCAGGCAGCTTTGGAGGCAGGGGACATGATGGCAGCAAGGGCAAGAAGCAGTGTCCCCGCATTCGTCTCTCCCTGCCAAGGGGGCAGGGGACATGATGGCAGCAAGGGCAAGAAGCAGTGTCCCCGCATTCGTCTCTCCCTGCCAAGGGGGCAGGGGACATGATGGCAGCAAGGGCAAGAAGCAGTGTCCCCGCATTCGTCTCTCCCTGCCAAGGGCACGTTCCTTCTGCTCCCGTCACCAGGATAAATACCTGTGGTGGCACCCAGCTCACCCCTTCACCCTGGTTCGGGGATGGCAGTGACAGAGTGGGCAAGCAAAGGGCCACGACAACTCTCCGGAGAGGGATCTGGCACACAAGCAGCCACACCGGCACGTTCCCTGTGCCTTCGGGACACCCGAAAACACAGCTTCCCCATTCCGCCTCACCTGCTGCCAGGGTGAGCAGCAGCCATGCCACCCCTGGGTGCCACGGGCATGGCAAAGCCCCCTCACCCCATGGCAATGCCAACCTCCACTCTCCCGAGTAGCAGCACCCTGGAAAACCCCAGGTGGGGGCACCGGGGGTGGATGCGGTCGCGGCTGCTTCGCCTTTTGGCTGGCATCACCCCGGCGGGGCGGTGGGCACGGAGCCCGGCGAGCACCGGCACAGCTGCGCCAGCGATGGGTTTTTGGCACAGCCAGCGTGCAAGCTCCCACGAGCGAGCTAGGGCTGAGGTGGGGAGGATGCTGGGAATGGAGGGGCCGCATCCTGCACCTCTTGAGGGGCGCAGGGAGCTGGCTGCAGATGGAGGAGCCCCAGAGCAGCGCATCCCAGCACCCAACTGCAAGGCTGGGAGGGGTGGGGGGGCACAAACCCCCACCGCCTCCTGTTCCCCCTTCTCCACTTTATCATCATCACCGCAGGCACGTGTTCACCCAGGCGGTTTCAACTGTTCTTCCCTCCAGGAAGCCTTCACCCTCCTCATCCTCCTCCTAGCGGCCTGAAATCAGAGGGTTTACCCCCAAATCATACTGGGGGTCCCCACCGGTGGCTCAGCACCCCGCGGGTCCCTGCCACCCCGGTGTGTGCCCGCAGGAGGGGTGGTGGCCGGATCCCCGTCACCACCACCACCGTGTTTAAAGTTTCTCAGCCGTGTTTGCTGGTGGAAAGTTGGAACCTGCAATTACAGCTGTGCAAACCCCTCATTAAAAAAGGGGAAGGGGGGAGGGGGGGGGAGAAAAAAAAAAGGGAAAGAAACAAAAGGCTCCAGAGAGACACACGGTGCTGTTAACCCTTCCCAGGCCAGGGATGCGCCCAACCCAAGTGGCCCCCCCCCAAGAAAACAGTGTCACCGGGACGCATGGCAGCAGTGACACCATATGCTGAGGGTCCAGCCCATCCCCACAGCCACGGGCATCGCTTCCCACCCGGAGCCTGGCGTGTCGGCGAAGCCGGGGGTGCCGCAGCAGGGCCCAGGCGCCCGCGTGGGCATGGCCGCGGTTGTGCCAGAGCCATTTGTCACGGTGGGGTTGTGGTTCCTGCTCTCTCTCCGGCTGCGACACCGTGACGCCTGCTGCGGGAGCCCACACAATATGTTCGCGCTCATCTCGCAGCTGCCCCCAGACAGCCCGAGGTGCCCCGGCGCGGGGGCCGGGGTGTGCCAGCAAAGCCCCAGCACGCTGGCGAGCCCAGGCAGGGCTGGGCGATGGGGCACGGAGGGATGGAGACTGCGGTCAAGGCTGGACGCCACATGGGGAGACAACACTGGAAGCGTCGGAGATGACGCTGGAAATGCCGCCAGCACTGGGGAGGGATGTACCAGTGCCCCCCATGCTCAAGCATCCTGACCCAGGCTGTGCCACGAGCCCAGGGAACGCAGGGCAGCGGGAAACGCCTGACCTTGACCCCGGTGTCACCACAGTGCCCTTGCACCGCGCCGGCGAAGCCAGTTTGCCACCACCCGCGGCCGGCATGGCAGAGGAACGGAAGTGGGTGCAGCACCGCCAGGCCCGCTGCTGCTTTTGGGGTGGAGCACGGGGGGTCTCGGGCACCCATCCCCAGCAAGGGCCTGACCATGCACCCACCCCAGCGTGGCCACATCTCCCCCACATCATACCCCCCATCCCTGGGTCTCCGCGTCACCCTCCCGCCCCGCTGGCGACACCATCGCACCCTCCGCGGCCGCAGTGGCTCTGACAGCCAGCTAACAAGCTGCAGGCAGCAATTTGGGTTATATATAGCCCCCAAGTGACTGCATCTAATTGCTCCGGCGCGCACCAGCCCCGCCGCGGGGTCTGGGTGCTGGGTGCGGAGGGACGGGGTGAGCGGCACGTGCCCGGCCTCCCCCCAACCCCAGCCGTCACCCAGCATGACCCCCCAAAGCTGGCGGGGCACGAGCATCACCCCACCCCATGCCAGCCCCAGGAAGCTGGGCTGCTCTCGCCGGCTTTGTGCCAGGGCCGTAAGCGGCTTAGGCTAAAGCTGCCGTCCCAGTCCGTCCCAGTCAGGGCCCCTAAGGAGCTTTTGTCGCCTCTCATTAAGGGGTTTCGACCAGGGGGCAGCGGGGTGCAGGACCCGGCACCCCCTTTGCTGCAGCCTGTGGGCTCGGGCCAGCTGCTCTGGCAGCCCCAGGAGGGATGGATGGATGGAAGGATGGATGGAAGGATGGATGGATGGAAGGACGGAAGGACGGATGGAAAGAGGGAGGGAGGTGGTCCTACCACCGGCCCCCAGCCCTTTGTGGCATCCCCCATCCCCTCGCAGCAGCTGCCAGGCGAGGAGGCGGCGGTGGCGGGCGCGCAGATGCAGCCAAGGGGACGGGGGGGTTGGTGATGGTGACGATGGCGATGGTGGGGGGGGTTCCCCCGCGGCATCTCCCCAAGAAGCGGCCCCTGCCCGCAGCCGCCGGCGAGGAGGGGGGAGCCAGAGCCGAAATTGTTTGCCAGCTTCCTTGAGACGGCACAATGGAGGGCGCGCAGGCGGATCCGGGGTCAGGGGTGAGAGCAGCAATAAGTGGTTTATGCCTTTTGTGAAGAGGCTGAACTGACAGCTCGCTGGATTAACAAAGACGTCCTCTGTTCCCGGGCAGGTCATGTGGAAAGCGCTGCGCCGACCCCTGTCACTTCTTTTTTTTGCAAGAACAGACATTTGTTCGCCAGCGAACGGGGAGGTGATGGAGGGGGTGGTGGCGGGGGGGGCACACAGCCGCTCGCTCCTGGCTTTCCTCGCTTGCTCCCGGCTTGCCTCACTTGCTCCTGGCTTTCCTCGCTCCCTCCTGGCTTCCCTCGCTCGCTCCTGGCTTTCTGCAAGCTCTTCTGGAGCTCTGGACATGGGGACCTGTGGCTGCTCGCTGCTTCAGCAGCCCTGGCCACTCATCCACGCCAGGGCCAGGCTGGCTGGGCAGGATGGGACCCACACCCAGCTCAGTGCCAGAGCAGCCCCTGTCCCACCATGGGGACACGCAGCTCTTGATCCCATCTGCCAGTCACTGCCAGGCTGGGAAATGTTCCCTACACCCTATTTTCAAGGCAGGGAAACTGAGGCAGGGGAGGATGTGGGCATCCCATCCATGCACAGACAGCAGGGCTGGCGGCAACACCTCCGCTCCTGGCCCAGAAAGGGGAGCTGGCCCTGCAGGGAACAACCAGCCCTCTCAAATCCACAAGGATTTCCTCAAGGCTTTGCAGCACAGAGCCTTCACTGTCATCATTACACTCCAGAGTAAACAGCTGAAATTGTGCCATTCCATACTGAGTGAGACAAATTACCCTGGCCGGACCAGTGACCTCCCTGCCCTCGGCTGTCCTTGGAGGTCCCATCTCCCTCTGCCACCATACCACAGCCTCCGCTCCAGGCCACCTGGTCCCCACCCACTGTGTCCCCATAGGACCACAGCGGCCCAGGTCAGGAGCCCAAATCCCGCAGAGACTCCCCACCGCTGCTCAGCTCTGGGGGCCCTGCTCCATTCCCGGAGCTCCCCATCCCGGGGACAGCACGATCGAGCTCACCCACCTCCAGCTCCAGAGCTGCCGGGCAGTCCATGGCCGCCGTCCCCTCCCTGTCACCCTAAATACCTGCTGCAGGGAGAGGCGGCTGCCCCAAGGGGCTTTTCACTCTGGAAACCCCCCCCACCTCACAGCGGCTCATGTTTTCGGGGCATTCCCACACGTGCAAAGCCCCATGATGTGCTCAGGGTGGGGAAACTGAGGCAGGGAGGACAAGCTGGGTGGGTGCAAGGCTGTGCCAGGAGACAGGACCCAACAGGGGGACCCCATCCAATTTAGGGAGGGACACGTCACGGCAATTGCATGGAAAAACCCAATGCGGGTCCTGGCGAGGGCCAAATGCCGGTTGGGCAATCAGCTTGGGCCGCGGTGGCATTAAAGCCTCAATCCCCTCCATGTCCCCCTTCTTCATCCAGCCCGGCAGCTTAATGCTGGTTCTCAGCTCCTGCCTGCCATCTAAAGACGGACTTACCGCCAGGTCCAGCGCTTCGTTAAGCCGCAGATTAAACGCGCACCATCTGCAAGGGGAAACTTTAATACAGGATAATACCCGCCATGTACGCTCTGCCGTGTCACCGGGCACGCCGGGCAGGTGGGCACCAAGGCCCCTCGGTGGCACTAAGTCCCCTTAGGGGCACCATGTCCCCTTTGATGGGGATTTTGGGTACCAGGCGAGTGGTACCCAAGCGGGATGTCCCCATCGTCCCCGCTGGCACATCCCCATGTTTGGCTGGGGTGGGAGCTGCACCCCCCCTCTATAAGTCCCTGTGTCACCCCTGGGGCAGCCACCTCCAGGCAGGTGACACCCAGGCGCTCACCACCTCACCTCTTTAATTACTTTAAGCGATTAAGAGTCTCTTTGTCAGGACAGGAGATCAGACCCTGCAGCCAGGAGTGATCCCCCCCCACATCCCTCCTTCCCCTATTGGGGGGCCCTGCCCTGTCCCCATTTTTAGGAGCAAATCCCACCTCGCCAACCCCAGAAAGACGGCCCCCAGTGCCCTGTGCTCCCCCCAGCTCAGCAAAGCCCCCAGGCCAGGATCATCACCTGGGGTGCAGCAGGGACACGGGGTCATCCGGGCTGGCCCTAGTGATGGGGGGGATGCAGGCTGAGTGTCACACAGAGGCAGGGGGGACACCGGGTACCGCTGGGCAGCAAGGAGGGATGCTGGGGGGGGAGCAAGCGCAACCCAAAGAGGGGTGGGGGAGGATGAGGCACCCGCCTGCCGACTCAGCGCCCCGATGAATTACACCGGATTACAGGTCAGGTCAGCAGGGAAAGGAGCCAAGGAGGTTTTCCGCCTCCTGGCCTGCTCCTGCTGGAGAATTTATGGCCAAGACGCTGCGATGGGCTGAGTAATTAGTGCCGGGAGGGCGACGGCTGAATCAGCACCCAGCAACCCTCACCGAAGGGACGGAGCTGGAGGAGGCGGGGGGATCACAGCACCGGCAGTGTCCCAGGGGATACGAGGGGGAAATGGGTGACCCAGCAGTGCCAGGCTGTGGGCACTGGGGGAAAACCACTTAGCTCAGCATCCCATCCCCGACCCACTGCGCCAGGCCCAGCATCTCCAAGGTGTCCCTTTGGGAATGCCGCGGGATGCAGCTATGGCACGCAAAAGCCACCCCATCCCAGAGCATCGCTCTGGTCCTCCCTTCACAGCCTGGATGCTGCATCCTAGGATGCTCGAACCCCGCGATGCCTGAGCATCCATCCAGCTGTGCATCCATCCAGCTGTGCCTGGGCACCCCTCAGGCCTCCACGGCTGCCATCGATTTCCCGGCGTTGGGAATGGCAGGGCTGGCTCCCCCCAAGAGCTGGCCCCCGCTCCACAGCTGATGACAGCCATTTCCCTGCCCGTTCCCCCTCCCCGCTGTCTGCCTCCTGCCTCCGTCTGCTGCCTGGTTTTACGAGGGCCATTTCCAAGAGGTCGCTGGAAATAGATTTTTATCACCTCGTGATAAATATCGTTTATGGTGACATTACTGCTCGGAGCAGCCGTGCGGAGGAGGGAGGAGAGGCAGGCAGGCGGACGCCCGCTTGTAGCCCCCCACAAGCTCTGCCAGGCACCGGTTGTGCCTCTTCTCATCCTTGTCCCCATCCCGGCAGGTTCGGGCAGCGCCAAGCTCCGTCACCATCCATCTATCCAGGCGGCATGAACGGAGGGAGCCGCATCATTAGCCCTGCGCGCCATTAAGCACTTAAAAAGCCATAGGAATAAGCCGCGCCGTTAGCTGACAAGCGAGCTGGGAGGGATGCACGGTAGTGGCGGGGGGAACCGAGCGTGGACCAGAGGATCTCATCACAGGATGCCCACAAACCCCCTTGGAGAGACGCTCTGGTCCCCCAGGAGCTCCAGTGTGCCCAGGAAGGTGGGGCAGAACAGCCTCCACAGCTCCAGGGTGGAAAACTAGGGGCTTTCAGAGCTGACACATCCCTTGTGCAGGGGTGAAGCCACCGGGCACCTCTCCAGAGGGACTTTTCAGCAAGGCAGGGAGAACCGGATCCCTCTGAGCCCACCCCATCCAGGCTCTGCTTTAGAGCTGGAGACCCAGGAGAAAAAGCCACCGCTGAGCTGAGAACTGCAAACTCACGACAGGCCCAGGGGTTGCAAAGGGGAGCACGGATCCTGCCCAGGCCGAGCTGTGCGAGGCAGGACGGCTGCCAAGCCGTGCCCACAGGCAGCTGCCTCTGGAAAAGGGCACGGCAGCGGGCAAGGGGCCAAGGCCAACCCGCTGCCCGCGCCAGCCCTGCCACACACAGCGCCGGCCACCCCTGGGGGGGAACAATCACCCCTTTCACCACTGTCAAAGAGAGCGTGTCACCTGCGGGGACAGAGCTGTGGTCCCCAGGGTGCCTCCCCGCGCAGAGCAGGGGTGAAGCCCAGCGAGAGCCAGCCTGCGACACCCACCCGGCAAAGAGCAACCCTGGTCCGTGGGCAGAGCCAGCCCGTGCCAAGAACCATCTTTTCCCTCCCAGCCCTGGCACAAGCCGCCTCCTGACCCTCTGCCTCAGTTTCCCCAGCACCCAGGAGCTGGCGGGGATGCTGGGAGCAAAGGGCAAGGGTTGGGCAGCCCTGGGGGGAGCCCAGCCCCATATTTTGGTGGTTTCTTGCGACAGGCAGCACAAACCCGCCACAGCGTCTCGCTTGGCAAGCAGCCCCGCGGCGTGGGGCCGGGAGGGAGGGAGGGAATGGGGCTTTGTACGGGGACAGGCCCTGGCGAGACAGTGGCAGCGGCCACCTGCCATGAGCCACCGGCCCCCGCCTCTGCACCCCACACCCAGCAGGTGGAAAGCAACCCCAGAAAGGGACAACGCGGCCACCTCAGCGGCACTGGGGGCTGTATGGGGACGGCCAGCCCCACAGGCAAGGACACGGGGTGCTGGTGGAGCAGTGTCCACCCTGTCCCGCCCCCCTCCACAGCAGGGATGTCACCTTGCTGGCAGGACACAAGCCGGTGCTGCCCCTGTGCCATCACCCCCGCTGAAGCAGTGCCAGTAGCTGGCACTGTGCCCCGGTGCCATGTCCCACCCTAGGGCACAGGGTCCCCTGGCTGCTGCATCCCCTTGCTGGCCCCCTCAGGGATGACGTGTCCTTCATCTAGCCCTGGAGACCCCCACGGCAGGACATGTGCCAAGCCAAGCTACCTCCAGCGAGCATGAAAAGGGGTTTGTTCACCTGGCAAGCGGCTCGGTAGCCCTCATGGCCAGCTCCCGCCACTGCCTCGCGGCTCCTGGCACGCAGGAGCCAGCACGCCCTGGCAGGGCCACCACCCCGGCGGTGGCGGTGACCTTACGTGTCAGTGCCAGGAGAACCTGGGTGCTGCTGCCAGCCCCAGCTCTTGGCCCAGCACACAGCTCCCGTGGCCAAGGCAGGCCCATGGCTTGGCACCCACCCTGCCCACAGCTCCCACCACGCGCCCGCTGCCCAGGGCTGGCAGACAGACGGACAGACAGACAGACAGCAAGAGACCCCTGCGCGCGCTGGCCCAGGCCTTTGGGGTGCAGATTTGGGCATCCCGGGCCCTGGCAAAGCCCGGGTGCGGGTGGTGAGGCAGAGATGCCGCCCAGCACTGCCCACTCCCAGGGGAGCATCCCTTGGGATCGGGCAGCTCCAACCTCAGCACACCCAGCTGAGCACCCCGGGGGGGGTTGGATGGAGGGGGTTGGAAGCTTTGCCCCCCGTCATCTGCAAGCAGAGCCTCGCGCTGCCACGGGGGCCAAACCCCTTCACCCCCCTTCCAAGCCATCATTGCCCCCCCAAAGCTGAACCCCCCCAGGGTGAGTGCATGTGCTGCAGCCCCGGGGCACCCCCTCTGTTGGGGTGTCCACCCC
>VZZY01009598.1:1101858-1115489 GCA_013400335.1 Eurystomus gularis | reverse complement strand
CAGAAGGGATGTTCCACCAGGAGCTGGCACAAGTGACCCTGGTAGCATCCCCCCCCCGGCAAAACCAGTGCCCCCGGCAGCATCCCCCTCCTGGCAGCATCACCCCCTGCCCCTTCCCGGGAGAGGAATAAAAGAGAGAAGAGCTGAGAAAAAGCCATACAGAGCCAGCCCTTCCCGCTGCCGCCCCCCCCGGCACCCCCCTTCCCCTCCCGACCGCAAAAAACCAACATCTCCCCGCGCCCCTCCAGCCAGGGGATGGGAATGTGGAAGCAATTGCACTTGGCAAGGCAGCAACAGTGAGTCAAAAACAGTTGTTTGGCTTGTCAGCCACCCAGGCCCTGCAGCACTCTTGTTTTCCTTCGCCTGCTTTAACCCCTTCCAGCCCCGGCCCCTCTCCCCAGCGGGACCCACAGCCCCCAGCCCCACTGCCAAGAGGGGCTGGGGGCTGTGGAAAAGCCTCATCCCACCAGCCGGCTGCCCTGGCCCCAGAGATGGGATGATGGGCAATTCCCCGGCGTGAAAACTGACAGAAAGAGGCTGCACCGGCCATGTGCCGAACCTGCCAGGGCTGGCATGGGGCGAAGGGACATCCTGGGGCCACCAAGGAGCGGGTGCAGGATGCGTGGTGCTCCTGGAGCATCCCACTTGCTCATCCCAGGAGATGCAGAGAGGTCCTTGCTCCTGGTACCCAGAGCACCCAAGGTGCCTCTTGGCAGGGCGAGGGGATATGGCCACTGTGCTGGGGACCCCGTGCCACCCTGGGGTGGCCGGACCCTCCGCACAAAGCCATCCCAGTGGCACAGAGCCGTTTAAATCCCTGAGCGCAGCTTTCCCCATCCCGTTTATGACAGTTCAGCACATCCCAGGCTACTTCCCACCGGCTCCTCCAGCCCCTTCCCTGCTGGGCATGTGGTGGTGAGGCCAGAAGCGCATCCAGAGCCATCACACTTTATCAGGGCCTCTTCTCCATCTCCAGGTCACCCCTCGCACCCCAAGACAGGAGATCGAGGCCAAGCACTCAACGTTCCCCCATCCCACAGCATCACATGCTGCTGGGACCCTATCTCCATTCAGGCCACCACCAATTCGGGGCAGGGTGGGGGGACACCAGGACCCATCCACCTCCTCCCCACCATAGAGGAACAACCATGCAGGTCAAGGCATCCCTCTGGGCAACCAGGTGGGACCTTCACCCCTCCACTTCCCCCAGGACAACATCCCAAGTTGGAGTCAGAAGATGACCAGGAGGCAGCCCAGGGAAGGGGCTTCTCCCTCTCTCCATTTGGGGGGTCCCCCCTGCACCCTCATGGTGCAAGAGAACCAGGACGATGGGATGGATGAGGAAGAGTTAAACCCTCCTGAGCGAGCTGGGGAGGAAAAGCGGAGGGCAAGTGTGTGCGGGAGAGACAAAGCGAGATGCTAGAGCCAAGAGATGAAGGCGAGGATGCGATAAGAGGGGGAGCCGGGGTGTGTGCGCTGGAGCGAGGGAGAGGGGAGGAGGAGGAGGAGAGGTGGGTGATGACCAAAGTCATTGAACATTTTTTGGCACGCCTACCCCCGAGTATCCTGGCCGTTGGCCCAGCTCGGAGCTGAACTTAAACAAACTCCTGTTGCAGCCATCTGCTTGATTTTAAAATAAATCAAACAATCTGTTGAGCCGTGGGTGATCAAATTTCCATCTGTGCGGACGCCTGCTCGCCTCCTCGGAGCCTCCGCTTGCCTCTACCAGCCAAACACTCCTGGCAGCATGTGGCCTCCTTAATTCCTCCAGGAAAGGGAGAAACTGGACCTCCCCCCCCGCCCCCCGGCCCCCTCCCAGCCCTTTCCCGCCACCCTCCTAACTCAAACCAGCGCTATTTTTACAGCCGCCCACCAAACCGAGACGTAGGCTGGGTTTAAATGGGAAGAAAACAGGGTTTGGGGAGGGGGAGATCCCAAGAGGTCTCGAGCTTCTCCATCGCTGCCCACGCCGGGGGGTGATTCCTCATCCTGTCCCCATCCATCCCACGGGTCTGAGGGGATGAAAAGGAAAAGGGCAGCAGCTGCTGGCAGCAGGACCCTGCCTGCCCCGGCGCTGGTGACCGCAGCACAGAGGCCACAGACTGGCCAGAAATAGCAGCTGTGAAGCCAATGCTGCACGGCTGTCCCCAGGAAGAGAACAACGGGCGCATGTCACCTCCAGGTGCCCAGGGTTGCCTAGCTCCCAACCACCGTGAACCTCGAGCTCACCCAAGATCACCCGACCCTGAAGGGTTCCCCATCCTCCAAGAGCAGCAAACACAAGGGGAGGCAGCACTGCTTGACCCAACGTCCTCAAAGTGCCAAAAGAAGGGTGGCATCACCCTCCTCCACCATCTCTTTGGGTGCCGCAAGACCCCAGTTTGCCCTGGGCTGCAACCCGGCTACCAGCTCTGCACCCACGAGGGAGACGGCACCCATGC
Source organism: Eurystomus gularis (assembly GCA_013400335.1). NCBI lineage: Eukaryota > Metazoa > Chordata > Aves > Coraciiformes > Coraciidae > Eurystomus > Eurystomus gularis. The sequence continues at coordinate 1,113,048 of VZZY01009598.1, read as the reverse complement.
TACCCGTGGCCCCAAACGCCCTCTGATCAGTGGGTCCTTTCTCCAAGCTGGGGTCAAACCTCTGCTGGCATCACCCAAGCTTTGCCCTCCTTCCCCCGGAGCTCTTCCTTCCGCTCGGAACAGAGGGCACCGGGCACGGGGCCAGCGTGGCCAGAAATAGGGCAGCAAGTCAGGAAGGGGGGAGCGCGGAACACAGCAAAGGGACAAGGAGGTGAGCAAAGAGGGAGCAAAACGTTGTGCGTGAAGTAGAAGGGGTACGAAAAAGGATGGAGTGGGGTTAGGGCTCGCCAGGACCCCAGCAGCTCAGGGCTGCTGAGAACAAGGGCTGCTCACGCATGGGAAGAAGGACAAGGAGCCAGAGGATTTACCCTTCCTCAAGCCCTGCAAAGATCAGGGTGATGGACCCCCACGGCACAGCACCGTGGAAGCAGCAGCAGCGAGGAAGAGGAGGTGCCCTGGGGTGCCCAGCACCCAAGCACAGCCCTGCCAGGAGCCCGAGCCAGCAGCGGGGCTGCAGAAGGAACCTCACCCACGTAGGACGTTGCCAAGCCAAGAGCTGTCCTGGCCAGCCCAGGGCCGGGCTCGCCAAGCCGCTGGAAGTAACGGGGAGCCAGGGAGGGGTTTGGGACCAGGGTGGCCCCCACCTCTACCACAGCTCTGCTGGCTTCACTCTTGGGAAGGAGCCACGGGCAGCAAAGGGGTTGTGCAGTCCCCAGCACACTGCACGCTCTGGGGATGCAGCATCAGGCAGGAGAGGATGAGGATGGGCGGGGGGGGAAATCAGCACGGATGGAATAAATAAGTGATGTAGCAGCTTGTGTGACCCCAGTGCATCCCCATGCCACCAGCCACCCACCCTGGCGACACCCCCTTGGGAAAACCTGCTCCCAGGGGAGTCTGTGTCCCCAACATGGGGGGTGGCTGAGACGGGGGGCCCCCCAAAAGCTTCTTGGCTGTGCTCCAGGCAAGCAGGGCAACTTTGCAGCAGCTACACGGAGTAAAATCCAGGCACAGCCCCACCAGGATCCACAGAAGGGAGCAGGTTACACACAAGCAACAGACGGAAAAGTGGAGGAAAAAAAAAAAAAAAAATCAACAAAACAACCAAAAACACCCCAACCAACCACCAAACCCCTTTTGGGAAGAGGAAAGGACTGACAGGACCTGGCCGAGAAGCCGGAGAAAGCCCAGATTTCCCAGTTACTGTGCAGATGTTCTGGACTGCAAACAGAAGACGGCAGGAGCGAATTCATCTCCCCCTCCACAGCCGCCGCAGCCAGGGCATCTGGACTCTGTCTGCAGGCAGGAGAAGAGGCTTTCCCCCTCTTCCCCGGGGAACCCACGGCACCAGGGCATGGCGAGCCCCCCGGGGTGCCCACCCGCACCCCAGAACCCGGGTGGCAGTGGTGGCCATGGCCCCATCGCCACGCACGGTTGACCTTGGCACAGGTACCTCCCGGGAAAACTGAAGGGCCTTGTCTTCGCCATGTTTTCACTTTGGGAAAACTCCGAGGAGCCCGGGGCGGGGGGTGAGAGGCGGAGAGAAGAAAATGCAGCTGTTTTAGCAGCAAAGACACGGAGGGAGGTGGGAGACACACATAAATATATACTTATATATTTATTCCTGGCCGGGGTAATAACCGAAATCACCAGCGCTTGATCATCACTTGATGAAAAGCCCCGCGGCCGGCTGAAAGCAGCTCCCAGAAACAGGCTGGAAGCAGATGGGAGGTGACGGTGGCGATTTGCTGCTCACCCCACGCGTGGCCCCCGCGACGCCTCGCGCAGCTGTCGGCCAGTCAGTCTGTCTGTCCGTCCCTCCCTGGGTCTGTCTGTCCCGCCACAGCTGTGAACCGCCGCGCTGACGCCTTGGCTGTCACCAAAATGTTCCCGGCTCCAAGGTCCCTGCCAGTGACCGCAGCATCCTTGTGTCCAGCTTCCCTGGGGACCAAGGTGGCTGCTGGTGGCCCCCTTGGAGCCATCAGCTGATGCTCCAAGGGGTGCAAAGCTGGAGTGGGGGGTGAGGGATGATCAAAGCCATTTTGGAGGGTCAACAGGGGAAACCGCCCTGCACGGGGCTGTGGCAGAGCCATGGGGCGCAGTGGGTCCTGCAGGGATGGGTGCCCAGCCCCGGTGAGGGCTCAAAGGGGCGAGATGTCCCATGATGGAAGCCCCCAGCCCCAAAAGTAGCAGGTGCTGGGGACATATTGAGTGCTGGCATGGTGGGACACAGCCTTGAGGGGAGGTCACAGCCCTGGCTCTGTGCTAAGTCAGCCCCAGCATCCTCAAAATCACCACCACGCTCCTGCCCTCCGGCCGCATCAAGCAGCTGCTCATCCCTGCAGCAAAGAGGGGATGGTCTTGGCTGCAAGGTCACCACCACCCATCTCCCCAGAGGACCTTCCCTTGCACCCCAGCTGGGTCTCAGCCTTTCTTTAGCTCTAACCTAGAAGCCAAAAATTTGCTGGGAGCAAGCGTGGGGAGCAAAATGGTCTCTGCAAGTCATAGATCGAATCATAGAGTGGTTTGGGTTGGAAGGGACCTCTAAAGGCCATCTAGTCCAAACCCCCTACAATAAGCAGGGACATCTCTACCTAGGTCAGGTTTCCCAGAGCCCCATCAAGCCTGACCTTGAATGTTTCCAGGGATGGAGCCTCCACCACCTCTCTGAGCAACCTGTTCCAGTGATCCACCACCCTCATATTAAAGACCTTTTTCCTAATGTCCTCCTGCCCCTCTCGGCGGGTTCTGGGACCCTCTCCACACACCCTTGGGCGAAGCCAACCCCAAGACCTTCCAGCCACGGCATCACCCGGCTCTCCCCGGCTACTGGGGCCAGCAACACCATAGCCAGCCTTGCCGGAAGCTGTCGGGAAAAGGCAGCACCGGGGCCAGACAGTGATTTCCTGAGTTTGTGTGTACGAGCTTGACGCCGTAGGATTTACCAGAGATCGAGTCCTCCCTGCAACCAGGAATGGCCTGTCTGTGTATATAGGCACCGAAACGCGGCGTCTCGGCAGTTCTCTGGCTGGAGGGAGCCCCAACACCCCCAGCCCCGTTTCGCACGTGCCGCCGGCGTGCTCGCCATGCCACGGCACGCTCGGCACAGGCACCTCGCCGCAGGCCGGCAGGTTGGAGAAGGAAAGCCGGGGCAGCTGCTGCTCCGAGCGCGCCAGCTCCGTGGGTAAACAGATGACTTCAGTCTCCCGAGAGCTACTAAAGCCCAGCAGCACTTGCACTAACATGGAAAATAAGGAAAATAAAGAGGGAGAAGCAGCAGTGTACTCATGGCAGGCTGCAAAGTGCACCCAGGTAGCATCCAACTCCTGCCAGCCCAGCCAAAACTCCATCCCGGAGCCGTCACCTTTGTCCCTCCTCTTCTACCAACTATCCAGGGTGGGAAAAGGTCCCGCCGAGGCCAGTCCAGCTGCACAAGGCTGTTTATCCAGCCATGCTGCGGCAAGGCTCGCGTGTGCCGGGGAAAAGCCATTGGGGCTGCCAGCACCGTGCAGGAGCAGCTGCTCAGCCGGCGGCAGGAGCAAACCGCGACCTGCCCGTGGCAGCCCGGGCTGGCACCGGGGCTCCAGCACCCTCTCTGCGGCACAGGGATGGGAACCAGGCTCCCATGGCCAGGAGCGATGCCTTGCACAGCGAGGAGCAGCGGCACCGCATCGCCGAAAGCCACACCGGCACCTGCCAGCTCTGCGAGGAGCCAAGGCACACTCAAGGCACCGCTCTGGGGGACCCAGAGTTTTCAGAGCCCTGGGCCAGGGAGGATTGTGCCACTGGAAGGTCTCTCACTGCCAGCTGTTCATGATGCTCATAGCCTGGCGTGGCCAAGACCTGCCACCGGCGGCCGAGCTCTGGTGGATCCTTCCCAAGCTCCCACCCTGCTCCCCAGGGATGCTCCAGCTCCACCACCCTCCTGGATTGGCCCCTGTCAGGTCCCCCACAAGCCCCAGCAGTCCCCAAGGAGGGCAATGTCTCCCCAGGACAAGCCAGAGGGACATTTCCATGGCACCCCTTCAAGCCCAGGATGCCAACATGTGGCAGAAGCCTTCTGCTGCAAGGAGGAAGGGCAACATCTGGCCAGACGCTGCCCAGCGCCACAGGACCAGTGGGAGCTGTTTGGCCCTTCCTGGGGAGCCAGGGAGCCTCAGGGATCACCCTGGTCTGAGGAGCACATGCCAGAGGTGCCGGGAAGGAGCAAAGAGAACCCTCCCCACCCAAAGCCAGCATGGGAACAGGGCACGGGGACACCCATTGCAGCCAGCAGGTGCAAACAGCCTCTCTGCAAACCAGCTGCACCCAGAACCTCACAGACCCTCAAAACCTGCTCGGGAGATGGAGACATCTCCTTGGCTCCAGCTCAGCCCCCAAGGAGGACGAGAATGACAGCAGGGTGCTGGCACAGGACCCAGCTGGCATTTTGGGAGGCACACGACGGTGAAAAGCCAGCTCCTGCCATTACCAATGTAGCTACAAAACCAGGCGCCCATGCCGCTCCTGCTGGGAGGTTCCTCCTCACTGGGAAGCGGCCAAAGAGCATCCCGGGCTGCCCTCTGCGACCGTGCTTCCCGGATGATCGAGAAAGGCCAAGTGTCTGGACAAAACATCTGTCCGTCCGCCCCAGCCAGCGCCGTCCGTCCCTCTACCCCATCTCCCGACTTGGCCGCGGCTTCGCACAAAGCACAGACTCCCTGCGTTCCAAGATTCTCCAGCGGCTGCAAAAGCCTTTTCCCTGCAGGGGACCAGAGCCAAGCCAGTGCCGCACCCTGGGGAGGCTGCAGGGGATATTTTAGGGGGTGCAACCAGGGCTTCCTGGGCAGCATAGGATTCAGGGCAGCGTTTTTGGCAGGAGCCTGCAGAATCCAGACAGCACTCAAGCTGCTTTTTGGGCAAGGCAGAGAGAAGGCAAGGGGTGGGGAGGGGGTAAAAAATAAATATATAGCAGCCAGCTGGTGAGCTGTGGAGTCAGCACAAGGTCTGGAGGACACGGTGGCTGGCAGCAGCGCGGGAGCCCTGGTATTTTGGACAGCTGGTAGAGCAAGGTCAGCCCGGCCAAAGCAAAAGGCCCCTCTGCTGCTCCCCACGATGTGGTTGAAGGACGCACACCCCCCTGGCTGGAGAACCCAGAGAGGGGATGAGCCACCAACCCATGGGGTGACTCTGAAAGAACCTAAGCGGTGGGTGAGGATGAAGAAGGACGGAGGGTGCAAGTTTCCAGCCCGGCTGGGTACATATCAAACCCGCCCTGACCTCATCGGCAGGAAAAAAAAAAAGCAAGCAGCACATTTTCCCCGTGTTGTTTCTTTGTTTGCCATCCGGGAACACGACCCGGCGGGAGGCCGTGCCCCAAGACATGAAGTCATGTCATGATTCTATTGCCACCTCCGTGCCGGAATGGAGGTCTCGGCCGAAAATGCCAGAGCGGGCTGGCACGAGCCACGGCGAGGGCTGCGGAGGAAGCTGCTCTGCTGAAAGGCCACGCCAGCCACGCTCAGAACATCTTTACATGGCCATATGCTGCAAACCAAACGGGTTTATCCCGTAAAGTTGGCTTAAAATACCCTGGCCTGATGTTGCTCTGTAGCTGCTAGAATGAGCGGTGACAAAATTTCGCACGAGCGCAGATCCAGCCACCAAAGCTAACCCGAGCTGGAAGCCCAAAAATGGAGCTGAGAGAGACCAGCTCTGCTCCTCCCTCACGTTTAAGGGATGAGTAGAAGCCCGACACGGCCCCTGCCACCCCTCTGGAGCCCACACATGAAGCCTGGGCTGGGGACATGCCACGGAGGAGCCATCAGCTTGGCAGAGAAAGCGCAACCACCCAAAAACCGGTCGCCAGAAGTTTTTTTGCTTTGCTGCAAAATGAATAAAAGATGCAAACAAGGCAGGGGTCCTGCCTGCCTGGCCACAACCCAGGACCCTTCCTGCACAGGTTTCTTACTTCTCATGCTGCGATACACCCAAATATCCAGGAATTTGGCCCGGTGCAATGCAGGAGGGGGGTCGGGAGTCATCCTCTGCCTCCTGGGTTTGCTTTCACCGCATCCAGGAGCTTCAGCTGCTGCCCAGCATCAGTGGGACAAAGTTCAGTTGGGAATACAAGGACTCTTTTGATGTTGGCTCAAAAGCCAAAGAGGACACGGAAAACACCATGTGATGCTCAGAAACCAGCCTGAGGACAAGGGCTGGAGAGACGGCAGCAAGCACTGGGTGCTCCTAAGGAGCAGGACGGCACCAGCTGCAAATTCTGCACGATGCCGTGCAGCACCCAAAGGAAACCTGAACAGCTTTGCTCGACCTATGGTGGGATTTGAGAGCTTTCCAGAAAGCTGAAGGTATTTCCAGAAAGTTGCATGCAGAGGAGAGGAAAAAAAATAAATAAAAAAACATTCAAACCAACAGAGCTCAGTTTCACAGGTACATAACCGCAGCGAGAACAGTGGCAGGCGAAGATGGGAAGAGCTGGAAAGCCAGGGAAGTTTTTCCCCATGCTGGCAGAGAGAAAGGATGGGAGCGAGCACAGAAAAGCCCAGTGGGGTCAAGCACAAGCAGCCCTTGACCTGGGAGCACTGGCGAGAGGGCAGAAGGACTCAAGGGGTGGCTTCAGGGGCCTCTTCAGCAGGCACAGCCAGCTGGGAACATGGGTCAGCATCACCTCTGGGCACCAGCCAAGCCTGGGTGTTTTATGGTTTATTGAAAGGAATCAGGCTCGATACCCGCTCCGCTGGCAGCAGCTGCATGTCCCACAGCACCCCAGGGAGCCGGCTCCTCCCAACCATGGGATGCACAGGCAGTTTCTCTGGACCAGGATGATGAGACATCATACATGGTGGCAGCAGCCACCCCAAACTCAGGAGCCCTGCAGCGATGGGTGCACAGGTCCCCCTTGCAAGAGGATGCTTTCTCACAGCACACATCTGCACACCTTGGAAGGGACCAAGGGTGACCAGCCAAAGGACACCCAGGCTAGGGTACCCTTACCAAAGCTCAGCATTGCCATTTTTTCTTGGTGGGAGAAGCCACAGCCATCCCACCCAAGCCAGCAACAGTGAGTTTCTGCAGCAGCCCCTCTGCCAAGCAGAGCTTACCTCCAGGAGACCCTCCTACAGCAGGCAGGACCACAGGCACCTCCACAGAGCTTCACCTGCTTCACCGCTCCTCAACACCAAGCCAGCAGCAGAGGCACCAACCCACCTAAAATACCAGAGCCTCCACCCTCCTGACAAGCCTCAGATGTGGGGTTCCCTGATTAGCACCTTCAAGCTGTTGCAAAGAGGAGCTGAGCCCCATCCTGCTCTTGCGAAGAGATAGAGAAGTGGAGCTGTCTGGTGGTATTTGGTGCATTTACCCGACGTCTCAAACTTTGAGCCCTCTGGGTCAACCACCTCACAGGCAGGACAGCAGCAAACCACCAGCTCGACGCGCAGGGAGGTGTCGATGCTAGATGTGTGGAAAAACCACGTGCGTTCATGAAATGAAGTTGCAGAGCTTCAAGGAGGAACAGGGAGATGGTTTTAACCCCTCGGGCTCACTCCCTCCTGCCAGGTCCCATGTGGACGGGGACCTGGGTGTCACACACGAATAAAAGCTTGTCCAGGGTGACTTTCAGCAGCAAGCGTGGCTGAAAGAGGGTACAGCTAAATTAGCCAAGTGCCCTACCCAAGCATTAAGCCCTGTTTTAAATAACCGTGACATCTGTGAGGTCTCAGCCTGATGGGAAGCGTGTAGAGCCAGGGAGGGAAAAGGCGAGAGGACCTTCTGGCCAGCCAAAGAGTCACCACCAGGACACGGCAGAACGGTCCATGGGCCATCCATGCCCTCCCCAGGCAGCCCTGCCTTGCCTCCTGCCACCCTGCCCGTTGTAGCAGCCCTTTAATTTGCTCATTAGCAAGCCCAGGAACAAGAGGGAGGAACTGAATAGCATCCCTTCTCCAGGACACCCTCTGCGTCCCCTCCTCCTCCTCCCCTCCGCCTTTCATAGACCCACACAAAAGCTTTTCAGAGCTGCTGTGGTCGGAGACGGGGCTGCAGAGGAGCCCAAGTGGGAATTTGGGGCTGGGGCCAGCAGGGATGAGGACTGGCGTGCCTGAGAAGTGCCGGGTTCCAGGAGGGTCACTAAGGAACCCCGCGGGAAGCACCCCCGAGCACCCACGCCGGCAGCTGAGCTGGGGCAGAACTGCTGTCCATAATGTCCCCATGACATGGCACGGGGACAAAAGCACGAAATACCAGCTGGGGACACGCGGATGCCACCTCCCTCACCAGCTGCACCCACCCGGGCTCTGCTGGAGCATCACCCCAGCATCACCGCTCCATGGGATGCTCGCCTGACTCCCCAGCCCTCCACGGCCACCAGCCAGCAAGGGTTCCAGCACCTTGCAAACGCCACCAGACCAGGGGACGGACAGACAGGCAGCATGGTCGTGACCACATGGGCAACACAACCCACGCAGCCCCACGCCGACATCCAGAAAGTCTCCACCACCTCAGACCCCTCCACACGCAGCAAGTCGCGTTGGCTGGAAGCAGATTCCCGTGCGGACAAGCCTGAAAGTAAATCAGCTGCATCCACAAACGACCTCAAATGACGTCGGGGTCACCCGGCTTCGGCCAACAGGGCCTGGGGCCAACCACCCAAAAGCAATGGCTTCTGGAGGATTCCCATCGCTGTCGCCAACCCAACCTCCCGTGCCATCCTGGGCACTCTCGGCACCGCGCACCAACCCTCCGGTGTGTGCAGCTCCTGCCCGGTGGCTTTCCAAGCAGCATCCTCCCCCCCAACTCGGGAGCCGGCTAAATGGAAAATTATATTTGTAAGCAGCCAAGGGAGAGCGACCGGAGAGAAAAGAAGCGCTGTCTGGGAAGGGCTGGTTTACATTTCTAACGAAAATGCCAGCGCTTTGGAGAGCCGCAGGGTTCTGGCTACGAACGAAGCCGAAAGGCTTTGAAAATGAACTCGGGGATTTAGGATGCTGGCATTTTCCAGAGCCTGGCCCGGGGCCTGGTGTGCAGATACAGAGCAGCGGCTCCCCGGCACGCTCCTGCAAGCTGGAAATCTGGGGGTACAAGCAGTTATTTCCCCATCCCACGAGAAAGGCAAGCTCACAACTCGTCAACTTTTGCTCTGCCGGGCTGTTTGCGAGGTGACACCCCCAAAACACGCTGCGTAACCCCAGTGGGATGTGCAGAAAAAAGTGACCCGCAGAACTGGCAGCACCCGGGCGACACCCCTCAGGGCTCCGTCACGGCGGCTTGGGGGATGCAGGGGCTGGAGGTGCGGGGAGGATGCTGCTGGGGGTCCCTCGTGGCGGGATAACCAGAGCAGCACAAGTTGGGGGGTACCCAAGCCTGAGCTTGCGCATCAGCTCCCCTGGCCATGCGGTTTCTCCCACAGACTAAGGCGCCTTATAAACCTGGAGATAACTTGGGAAGTTTCCCGCGGTGGCAGAGGCCACATGCTCCTTGGAGCTTCCCGAGGATGCTGCCATGGAGAGCAGGCTGGCCAGCCCTGCCTTCCCTCCAGCACCTCGGATCACTCTTGGTGGCGAGTGGGACAGGATGAGGATTTCCTCCGTGCTGGCCCCCACCTCCCTCGCGTAGGGCTGCGAGCGAGCAGGCGCCAACAACAGAGACACGCTTCTGGAACGGGACAGGTCTTGGCTCTCCCCACCTCTTGGAAAGACTTTTATCTGCTCCTTCGCAGCTTGACAGCTCCAAAAGTTCATTGCTAAAGGCAACCCATCCATTAGCGTTTGCCCCCAGGGACCAGACCCAAAAGGAGAGCATCCATCTATGTCACCGCTCCACCTCCTCCTCCATGCCAGAGCTGGGAAACGCCGGGAAGGGAGGGATGGGGTCTGGGTCAACCACCTTACCTTGGGGAGGAGAGCCGGGGGTGCCGCTGCCAGCAGCTCCGGCGGGGTCATGCTCTTGCCGGCCAAGACCACGGCACCACACTCGGCACAAGCACCAATGGTCAGCTGCTTCCCGTCATCCACCAGCAAGCTGTTGGCCACGCGGAGGGTGTAGAGGAAGATGGGGAGCCTGGCCACTTGAACCGCTTTTAATCCAAGGCATCGCTTCTTCTCCTGCCGGCAGAAGAAGCAGACGAAGGTCTCCACTTTGTATTGCCGGGACCAGGCGCTGCTGGGGTGGTGGGAGTTCCTGCCCTCATGCTGCAGCCACTGTCCCAGCAGGTCATGGTAGCAGAGGACGCAGGTGGCCACCAGCCCGGTCGAGTCGGCCGGTCTGGCCCGCGGGGCGGGTGGGTAGACTGTCAGGAAGGGGAAAAAGGGCTCCTTCTCCCCAAATCGCCCCGGCGGGTTGACGTTGAGCTGGAACTCTTTGCCGGCTCCCAGCTCGGCCCCGCAGATGTAGCAGACGGAGGTAGGACCAGGCTTGATGATGGGATGGCCGGCCAGGCCACTGGGGTCACCGGCAGAGAAGACCTGGTGGTACCTCCCCAAGAAGCTCTGCACCGAGGTGATGAGCTCCTCGTTGTGACAGGCCCTGTACATGGCCCAGAGGTCCTGCAAGACCCCGAAGCACTTGCGGCAGCTGCTCACCTCCCAATGCTTGTTGAGCCCCTTGGCGCTGGGCGGGCAAGGCAGGAGGCTGAGGAAGGGGAAGTGCATGGTGCTCTTCGCATTGCCGTTGGTGATCTTGGCCGCCACCGGCCTCGCCTCCTTGCCGCACTCCTCCCCGCAGAGGTAGCAAGCCTCGGGCACCGGTGGGACGCCCGCCATGTCCTCCTTCATCCCTCTGCGGCCTTTGGCGGGCACGGCAGCGGCGTTGAGGGGCACCACGTAGAGCCGCTGCAGGACGGGCACGTTGGCCAGCTCGAAGCTTTGCCACTGCTGCATGAGGGAGGCGAAGCAGCAGGGGCACACCAGGGTGCTGCCAGCGGGCGAGAGCGGCTGGGCGCCGGGCGGGGGGCTGTGCAGCCAGAGGAAGGGGAAGAAGGGTGCCGGTGAGGTCTTCTCCTGCTTCTGGACGTGGACGCGGTGCTGGGCGCTGGGGGACAAGGGGCTGCCGCAGATGTAGCAAGCGGTGCCCGATGCCCAAGCGGGCCTTCCGCCGCCTTCCTCCTCCTCCTCCTCCTCCTCCTCGCTGGTGATGTTGATCTCGCTGTCCTCCGAAGAGCAGCACAGCGGCCCCCGCTTCCCCGGAGCCCCCGGGGGG
>VZZY01009598.1:1082520-1100722 GCA_013400335.1 Eurystomus gularis | reverse complement strand
CCCCCAACCCCACGCTCCGTGGGAAGTCACCGTGTTCACGGCGGCAGGACGGATCCCACGGCGCTTGGGTCCCTGCCCTTCCCAGCCCTTCGCTCCGTGTCCCCAGCGCCCATCGGCCCCGGGAATTTATTTCACGTTTTAAAAAGTTCCAGTTCAATACCAGATTCGATTTCCCGCTCGGTCCTAAAATGCTGCATCGCTCTTTTGCTACTCTCGGGTGAAGAGCTGATGTGTTCCCAGCCGGAGTTGGCCGCGTTTCAGTGACGCATGCAATAATCCCGGTATATCCTTACCTGCCTTGCCGCCCGCGATAAGATTTAATGCTTGTGAAGCACTTTGCTGTCCTTGGACAATCGGCACCGCGGAAGTGCAAACTGTACCGAGGTCCAGCCACAATTATACCTGACTGATTAACCGCCCGAGCATCTAGTCAGCAGACCCACCGGCTCGGCACGATAAAAAAAATGTATGTACATATATATATTTTAGCAGCCGTAAGGAGATTTTTCAAGCAGTCGTTTTAGGAGGAAGCCTGCTCCCGGCGGAACCGTTGAGTTTGAGCTCATGGCAAGTGACTGCAACGTCCCCAGTCCTGTCCTTGCAAAGCCCTGAGCTCATCCTGTGCTGGGCAGGATCAAACCCAAAGAGGAGGGTCTGGAATGGCAGGGACAGGCTGAAAGCCCGAGCCACACGTGGGGACACTCGGCCGATGCGGAGAAGCCGCATCGTCCCCACTCATCACCCCCAATCCTCACCCTCGGGGCACCGCAGTTGCATCCACCTTTGGGTTGACCAACCCTTGATGTCATCTCCCACCCAGATCGCGGGTGACAGCGTCCGGCGCTCCCCGGCAACTGGCCCTGAGATCAAACAGATTGTGTGGCATCAGCTGGAGTGCGGGCGGGGGGCAGGAGGGCTCTTCGGGGACCCGGATCCAGTTTCCACGCAGATGGCTCCAGCAGTAAAGAAGCAAAGGAGAGGGGGGTGGGAGGCGACACACAAAGCGGGGAACACGATATCTTGGGAGAACTGGCTCTACGGGGCTTTTTTCAGGGGTTTCCAGAAGCCAGCAAGGCCTCGTTGTATTTTTATTTATTTATAGGCCTGATGTGGTGGCTGTTCTATGCACTGAGGGCGTCAGGGTGGACATGACTCAGATGCTCTTTAAAGGTGCGCGTGGTCTCTCAAGTGTCACCCCTTTTCCTGGACGGGAAGGACCCATCTGGGTGGGATGGGGTCCCCGGCCCCTGATCGGCGAATGCTTCACCCCATCCACGCATCCTTCGCTGCTGTCCCTGGGTTTTCCCCTGGGGAGCATGGTCTCAGCTTGCCCAGCCGGAGCTCCTCGGGGAGACGCGGCCACCAGCTCAGCCCACCCTTCGAGCGCAGCCGACAGATGCTCTCCCGCCTGCTCTGCAGATGGGCGAGAAAACAACGCACTGCATTCAAGGACCCGAGCTCAGCAGGGCCAGATCCCCTCCCCTCCCTGCCTTTTCCACCCTGCCCCAAAAACTCTAACCCTCCATGAAGCTCTTCGGCCTCTCCGGAGGCACCATGAGCCCCCGGCTCCCCCCACGCCCCTGCCTCCGAGCAGTTTCCCGGGCCTTGGCTGTGCACGGACAGAGCAGCTCATTTATCATCCTGTGCCGCCCCAGCCCTGCGGTTGCTGTTTGCAACAGAGAAGCTGGGAGGGAGAGAAAATTTCTCAAGTCGGGCCTCGGCAAGAACTGAAAACATATGCCCTGGCGACAAACACGTCCCCGGGGATCGAGGCGAGCCTAGCACAGGATTTTCCACCACAGCTCCCTGCCCGAGCCAGCGGTTTAAAGCGACCCGAGAGCTGGGGATGGTGACAGCCAGGTCCGTTCCTCCGAGCGGGGATAGTGGGATGCAGTGCAGATGGAGCGGGATGCAGGGCAGGATGGCTCCTCTCTCAAGTCCAGGTTCAGGAGGCAAACAGCCTCGCTTGCGCCTGTCTCAGACCTCCGTGCTGGCTTGCAACGCAGAACCGTCTCCTTGCACAAAGGCGAGCCCTGGGGACGGATGTCCCTTACAAGGCAGGGGCCAGACAGCCGCTTCGTGACCAGATTGCGTCAGGACTCAGCACCAGTTGTGCAAGGTGCTGCACAAACAGCCCCGAGAGGCCTCGTGGTGCGGCATTCCCCCGCAGTGCATCGGGCAGGAGGCTCGGTGTGGGTACACGAGCAGCCTGCCTGGTGCTGGGGCCATCCCCATCCCGTCCCCATTTCTGTCTCCATTCCTATTCCCATTCCCATCCCCATCCTTGCTCCCTTTCCCATTTCCATTCCTATTCATCTCCATTCCTGTCCTCATCCTTGTTCCTGTCTCCATTCCTGTTCCCAGTCCCATCACCATTCCCATTCCTGTCTCCATCCCCATTCCCATTCCTGTCCTCATCCCCATCCCTGTCATCATCCCCATCTCCTTTATCATCCCCATTCCCACCTCCATCCCTAACCCCATTCCCATTCCTGTCTCCATTCCTGTCTCCATTCCCATTCCTGTCCCCATTCCTGCCTCCATTCCCATTCCTGTCCCCATCCCCATTCCCATCTCCATTCTCATCCCCATCCTTGTCTCCATTCCTCTCCCCATCCCCACTCCTCTCTCCATTCCTTTCTCCATTCCTATCCCCATCCCCACAGGACAGTGCCCAGCAGCACCCACTTCCCAGCACCCCAGCGAGCTGCCGCTTCACCCTCACAAGCAGGCACATGCTGCGGATTCCCCCCTCATCCCACCCCATCCTATCTCCAGGACCATGAGGTTAATATGGAAATTACCAACTGCTTATTCCTTCCAGCTGTTGCTGTGAGTCATCAAGTGCCTTAAAGAGCATTTCAAACAACACAGTGCCTTTAAGACAGCGTGACTGTTCCCCCAGCCGCCCCCTCCGGATAATCCTTCGCGGGGTCTGCTGTTTGAAAAGGGAATATTTCTCCAAGGAGGCAATTCCCAGCCGTGTGCGGCCAGGGAGGCAGAAGATCCGCTGCCTCACCGCAGCGCCTGCCCAGGCTCCCACCTCCTCCGGGGAGCAAACCTAGGCGAGAAAGGGCACCCGAAGCCAACAGGGACATTGAAATGCCACCGTATGCAGGCAGGGGAGGTGATCCCCGCTATGCCACCTGGGGAAACTGAGGCACGGGGTGGTCAGCCTGAGTGCCACCGTGTCACCTGCCTGGGGTGAAGTTAGCAGCGTGGCCACTGGGGACACTGGGGCACTGGCCTGGGGTTCAGTGACCTTGAACTCTGCTCTCAACAGCTGTGTTTTTCTCTTCAAGTTTCATTATTTCTTTGCACTCGGTCGGTGCTGATTTTTCAGACGGAACAGACAGGGCTCGCTCGTGGAAATAGTCGGGATATACCCTTTATCTGCTGCTTTAACCTTTCTTTGAATGTTTGGACTTTCTTAATCAATTTTTTTTTATTATTATTATTCCGTTTGCTGGAAAAGCCCAGCCAGCTTTTCTCCTGCTTGTAAAGTCCCTCGGTCCTTTGCATGGCCAGGCAGGTGGGTCAAGGATGCTCTCAGCCAAGATCGCAGCTGGCGCGAGCAGGAACATCTACCTCTGCATGGCTAGGAGCCCGAAATGAAATAAAAACCAAGAGGACCCAAGAAAAGCTGAGTGCAGGAGATGAGGACCTGTGGGGTGAGTGAAGGGAATGGGGAGGCAGCTGCCCCACACCAAAACCACAGCCATGGACCGGAGCCTGGGGGCTGCGGTGAGGGAGGATGTGGGTAGTCCATACCTGGGAGGGAGGGATGCTGCTGGGATGGTCCCCAGGAGGCAGGATGGAAGAAGGTGACTCTGGGGAGGGGGCCACCAACAGCCACCACAGCCCACACTGTGCCTGAGCTGGAACACTCTCCTCCACCAAGTGCTTTCGGAGATGCTGCGGCAAAGAAATCGCTGCTCCTGCAACAGCCAGAGGACAAAGCCATCATGGGGACATGCTCAATGCCAGGCCCCATGCTTTGGTCCATGGCTTGGAGGTGCTGCACCTGCCTGTGCGAGCAAATGGACAGAATGTGGAAGCGAAGGGAAGACCCAGCACCTCCAGCCCTGCCCCGAGTCCCTGCGTGGGCATCCAGCAGTGTAACCTCGTCCCGCACCTCCCGGTTCACCCCGCCGGGGCTGGGCGCTGATTCACCCGGTGGCACCGTGCCCTGCGAGGCAGGAGGGAGCCACGTCCCCTGCGAGGCACAAGGGCCGGGTCGCCGCCTTTTTTTTTTTTTTAGAGGGTTTTTTTTTCTCTTTTCCTTTCCAGAACGAGCTGCTCTGCAAATGCCAAGTGCCGATGCCAAAGGGCCGTGTCAACAAAGAAGAATGAGTGTGGCTGTTAGAGGCTGCTATTAAAAAAGGGTGGAGAGGACAGGGAGAGGAGGAGGGGGGTGTGGAAAAGGGGAAGAAAAGGTTTGTCAGTGCAAATAGTAACAGTTTGCACAGCAGTAAAAATCGAGAAGCGGCAGCCGGGCCCTTGCAGTGCCCTTGGGTGCTGAGCAGGGACTCTGCGCCCGTCCCAGTGACTTGGCACCCCCTCTGTGAGCAGCAGAAAGTGTTTTCCAAGCTCAAAGAGTTTTCCAAGCCTGCTCCGCTCCCGCTTGGTCACCGAGCCCTGGTGCATGGAGTTTTGCATGGCATTGGCTCCCTGGCACGCAGCAAGGCAGGTCGAGGTCCTGCCCCATGAGTGCCAGGAGCTATTTCTAGGCAAGTCCTGGCCGCTGCCGAGTGGGATGGGAGGGAAGGAGCCTCTCACATGACGCCGAAGATGCAATGGGAAGATGCAGTCTCTGGTTTCAGCTTTCTATTCCCAGCCCGTTATTCACCCGTCGAAGATGCCATCTGCCCTGACGGGGAGCTGGAGATGGAAGCATGGACCGTGGAGCTCCAAAAGCCACCAAGGGATATAGACAATCGCATCCCCTCGGGAAGCAGGTGGGGGTTACGGCTCCCGCCCAGCTGAAATTCCCCCTCAGTGTTGCCTCTCCCTCCTGCCAATATCTGGTGCCCAGGATGTCAAACCCAAGTGGATGCTGCAGTGCCTGGGATGGCCAAGCAGCACAGCATGGGAGAAGGCAAAAGGAGCTTTATACGGCAGAGAATCATAGAATAGAATCATGGGACAGTTTGGGTTGAAAAGGACCTTTCAAGGTCATCTCATCCAACCCCCTGCAGGGAGCAGGGACATCTGCAACTAGAGCAGGTTGCTCAGAGCCCCGGCCAACCTCACCTGGGATGGTTCCAGGGATGGGGCAGCGACCACCTCTCTGGGCAACCTGCGCCAGGCTCTCACCACCCTCAGCAGCAACAATTTCTCCCTTCTCTCTAGTCTCAATCTCCCTCTTTTAGTTTAAAGCCATCACCCTTTGTCCTATCCCAACAGGCGCTGCTCAAAAGCCTGTCCCCTTCTTTCTTCTAGACCCCCTTTACACACTGAAAGGCCAGAATAAGGTCACTCCACAGAGATACAGAGGGAGAGATAAACAAAGGCTGAATCTTTCTCCAAAATCCAGACTGAAAGTGTTTCTGAGCTTTATACACCAGTTTACTTCATTTTGACTTTAAAAAAATATTCTATCTTACTATTTTTGAAGCTTTCCTTAGTCCTGACTTCACTCCCACATCAGCACCCTGAATACTCCACAACCCACCCTTCTGTGCTCGTCTCAAAAGCAACGTCAGGAGGAAGGCAAACCTCCTAGAAAGGCCTCAGCTTTAAGTATTCTCCCACTCGGAAAAAGAAAAATTTGGTCAAAATTGAGATGTTCCCACAGAAATTGGTATTTCCCGATGGAAAAACACTCCATCAGCAAAACGCTGACCCGCTCCGGTTACAGCCTGGTCATGGCGATGAGGCAACGCAGCTGGGAAAGGAATTAAAAGGGAGCTGGAGAGCTGCACGGCTTCACCGCATCCCGTGGTCCCGGCCACTCCTCCATGATGCTTCCCGGGATTGGGATATGGATCAGCCGGGAGGAGCCGAGCTGTCAGCACAGCACCCAGCCAGCAGCACCTCAGCCCCATCACCACCCCTGGCACCCCATGATGTCCCATCAGGGTGCAAACACCCGTGGTTCCTGCTCCCCCAAAGCCAACTGCTGCTTATCTGAAGCTCAGGCGAGCCAAGGGTACCAGATGTCCCCAAGGATGAAGCTCTGCAAACAAGCCGAGCCCGGCCTGTGCTCGTTATTGGGAACATCTTGCAGGATTTAGTGAGCTGCGGGAGGAGATTAGCAGACCAAGGGCTGGGAGCTCAGCAGGTTCACCACCAGGACTGGAGATCAAGGGCTGCCGCCGGTGTCTTCACTCTAAGAATTGGTGGAAGTGCTTGTTTGGGTGGTTCTCCTGAGCCTTTCGGGTGGCCAAGCGATGGATGGGGTTTGTTTTCTTTCTTTTCTGAAGGCAGGTTGGTAAACGCAGGCTGGAGTGGATTGGGAATCAATCATCCCTTCTGCAGCCTAAGGAGAAGAGAAACTTCTGCACTGGAAAGATTTTTGTTGGCAATAACGCGGCACAAGCCAGTGGCCATGCAATGGCAAGCGCAGCCCATGCAGGGTCCGGCCCTGCTGTGGCAAGCTCTGATGCATGGGAGAGGTGCTGGCCATGCAGGCAGAGCAGGCTGCGGGGTCACCTTCCCCCCATGGCACGGGATCCCATCAGCCACGACAGACACAACCCTTCAGACACGGGATGCAGCCGTCACACCTGGGGAAACTGAGGCAAAGAGGGTAATCCGCAGGAGTGTCAGCCCAGAGCTCCCCAACCCCCATATCCACCAGCCCATCCCTTCCCTACACTAGGTCTTTCTCCCTCTGTGCCTGTCAAGAGGCATCACCAGCCCCTAAAGACCCCTCCTCAGCTTGGCAGGTACCTCTGCGGCCATGACACTCTCCATCCTCCCGCAGCTTCCACACGGGCTGAGCATCATCTCCTTTGCCAGCTCCTGTTCGGTTACAGTGCATCCCTGTGTCCTGCTAATCACTTTCCAAACCAAACATGGGCTTCCAGCAAAGATTCATCCCCTCCAGCCATGCAGATGATCTCAGTGCCCAGCAGTCCTTGCCCTGGGGACCTTCCCATGCCTCCATCCATGCACCGGCAGCACCGGTGACAATGAGGACACTGAACCTCTCGACCTGTGCCCAGGTTGTCTCCTGGGCAAACAACATCCCGTTCCCGGGAGGAATTGCGCCTGCATGTCTCCCTCTGACTTCTGCTAAATGCATCCATCCCAAGGGATGTGCCAACAGACATGGAGCTTGATCCCACCGGTCAAATGTGCCTTCATCCATGGGGACCCTGCACAGGCTGGGCCTCAAATCAGGGTGCAAGGTCCCCATCCCCGGCCTCTCCCTCTTCCCCCCCTCCCATCCCTGCCATAAATCAACACCATGAACTAAAAGCAAGTTTATCTTACAGGCTTTTTTAAAATACATATATAAAAAAATACAGCTTCATCGCAAAGGCTTTTTTTTTTTTTTTTTTTTTTTCAGGGAAAGGTTTATGCCTCCTTGGAGACCTCTTCAATAAAACGCATTCTGGCTCTCGGAGCGTCTGACTGCAAATCAGGTTCCAGCCGTTCCCTTCCTGTGCCGACCTGCTGGAGTCGGCTGTTATTCTTGGCAGGGTGCCCCGAAGGAAGAAAAAAAAAAAATCCTTCCCCCCCTCAGCTCCCAGCGGCTGGGAAATGCTGATGACATGACACCTTCCAGCATTCTTCAAGGTCAAGAGGGGAGGGAGGGAAATGAAAGGGGAGAGGGGTTTTTTTGTTGTTGTTAGCGTGGGTTATTGCTTCGCTCAGGCATTTCCCTTTGATGCTCGCTCCTTGTTACACAAGATGTTGCAGGCTCGATGTGCCGGGGGGACGAGCTCGCCCCCTTCCCCGCACCCCACCAGCAAGGAGCTCATTCCCAAGGGCGTTTTAGCACCAGCGCAGCTCCAAGCCGAGCTGGTTTTCACCTCCTGCGCATCCCATTTGCTCCCTCTCCCACTGCCCCGCAGCGCTCCATCCCTTGGGACCGCAGGCACACGGATGCGCCGATAACCGCAGCCGTGCCAGCGAGGAGCCTGCGGTACCTCTTCAAAACCATGCCAGCCAAAAGCTGCCTCCGTGGCATCTCTCCACGGCTCCCCCGTGCAGAAATCCCCCGGTCCGGGGCTGATAGGGACCTGCAGCATCCCTCAGGTTCTCCTGCCGCAGGACTTCTACTCTGGCAAATAAAACTTGGCACTTCTCTCCTTGAGATCCAACAAATCTCTGCTAATCCTCCTGTTCCCGGCGGCCAAATCCTCCTCCTCCTCCCCCCAGCCAAGGTGCCGAGCTCTTCAAGGCAAGTTGCACGCAACCATTTAAACCTCGCAAGAAGGAGTCGTCCTTCTCGGTGCAGCCGGGACGAAGGGAATGGGCGCGGATGACAAGCGGTGGGGCCAACATCGTGCATGCCAGGGGAGGATGCTGCAACCCTCAGATGGGTTTGGGCTGGTGCCTCGACTCTGGGATGATGAGGTGCTGCTGGAGCAGATGGCTCTGGCCACTGTGTCCCTGCGGGTGGATGATTTTGCTCTCCTGCTTCCCATGTTGGAAGGAAGATCAGAAATGATCCAAGCATGGCGACGAGGGGAAGCAAAGCAGGTGCCAGCAGTGGTGGCCAGGGACAACCAAGCAAGCCAGGGACAGTGATGGGGTGGTCCCCAAGTTTGCACAGAGGCTTGAGCTGGGGTGATGTTCCCGTTCTCCTGGGAGTCCCAGTCACTGCTCACACCCTCACAAGCTGCATTGCTGTGGTTCAGGATCTACCCTAGGAGGACCATGCTCCTCCTGTTCCACGTCCGGCCAAGCTCTTGCTGGCATGCTGGTCCATGAGACTGCCAAGGATGCTCGAGGATGATCTTTAGGAGCAAACACGAGTTAAACTGCCTGCACCAAGGACCCCGTTGCCTCCTTCATACAACGCTTTTGGGCTTGGCTGGTAAATGAGCCTGTTGGCCATGCTGGACTAGGCTGGGGCCAATGGAGATCTGACCTCCTGGCCAATGCTCAGCCCTCCCTTGTGCCATGGGAGGTAAATGAGCCTATTGGCTGTGCTGGACCAGGCAAGGGCCAACGGAGATCTGACCTCTTGGCCAATGCTCAGCCCTCTCTTGTGCCATGGGAACTAGCCCATGCTTTGCAGAGTTCCTTTGGGACTACGAAGACCACTAGCACCGAAGCTTGCCCTGATGCTGGCTTGGAAAGGTCCCCAGGCCACCGCAACATCCATGCAGGCTACAGGTTCCCCTGGAATCCGATGCGCTGCCGCATCCTGCTCCGAGGGCTGCCGGAGGAAATCCTGGAAGGCCATCTTACAATGCAGCCCTTCCTGTCCCCGAAGGACCGCCGAGCACGGAAAAGGCACCGCGGGCTGACGGCACCGGCTGGCCCCGGGGGGACGCGGTCCTGCCCCACGGCACCTCGCTGGCCAGCCCACCTGGGGCCTGCTTCCCGCCGGGCTCCTGGCCAGCAGTGCTGCTTTGCATTAAAAATATAAAAATAGACTAGGAGCAGCGGGTTGAACGCCCAGGATCCCACCACCGGAGACAGAGACACGGGCACAGCCAGTGCAAAATGCTACCAGGGGAGATGCTATCACAGAAGATGCTCTTCTCCACACCCCAGCCCCTCCGTGCAGATGCTTTGGTCCCTCTCCCAGTGACATCCCACCAGTACATACAGGGAAGTGTCACAATGTCCCCAGATTGCCCCTCTGCCACCATAAGCAGCCCTTCTGCACTGCGGTGGCCCCAAGGACCCTCGGCCCTGCAGTTGGGCAAGAGGCAGGGTGGCAGCAGGTCACGTCCCTGTGCCACGGGGACATGCTCGGTGCGGGGCTCCTGTGTTATTGTTCCTGCTTGTTTTCCAGCGGGGAGGCCACGGGGCCAGCTGGCTGCCGCCGGCCTGGAACAGCGTGGCCTATTTTAAACCGCTTGCACAAGGAGTCAGCAGCTCCAGCTCGGATTTTTTCCGAACTTTATTTGTCCAAACGCTCCGCAGGGAGAGAGGGAGGGAGAGCAGGAGAGCGGGGGAAGCGGCTCCTGGCTTGCTCGGCTGCCAGCAGCTCACCTGCACCAGCGGTGGTCCAGGCTGCCGGCAGCACGGCAAGGATGCTTGGTGAGGCTGCACCTCAAATCCTGGGGTCAGTTTTGGGCCCCTCACTCCAAGAAGGACGTTGAGGGGCTGGAGCGTGGCCAGAGAAGGGCAACAAAGCTGGGGAAGGGTCTAGAGAACAAGTGTGGTGAGGAGCGGCTGAGGGACCTGGGGCTGTTGAACTTGGAGAAAAGGAGGCTCAGGGGAGACCTTCTGGCTCTCCACAACTCCCTGACAGGAGGTTGGAGCCAGGTGGGGTCAGGCTCTTCTCCCAAGGAACATGCAATAGGACAAGAGGAAACAGCCTCAGGTTGCACCAGAGGAGGTTGAGGTTGGCCACGAGGAACAATGTGTTCCTGGCAAGGGTTGTGAAGGGCTGTGCCAGGCTGCCCAGGGCAGTGGTAGAGTCCCCATGGAGGGGTTTGGAAGCTGTGGAGATGTGGTGCTGAGGGCCATGGGTTAGTGGTGCCCTGGCAGCGTGGGGTTGACAGTTGGACTGCCATGATCTTAAAGATCTCTTCCAAACTAAACAATTCTATGATTATGACTCTGATTCTATGCTGCATGCAACACCCACCAGCCAGAGCCCCCCAGCATGAAGGAGTCCCCAAACCCCAGAGGGTCACCACACATGGAAAAGCTGTATGTGAAGGAAGGACAGAGCACCAAAGCCAGTTATCCTGCCTTTAAAATGCAGCAAATATGCCTAAGAACCAAGCTACAGCTCTCATCCACATTCTAAGGATGGGCAGCTCCACTACCCACATGGGTTTATCCCAAGCAGCCACACATATGGAAAGACTCACTGGGAAACCGGGATAAAATCCAGGCTGGACCCTGCTGAAAACACCAGTGGGGCTCAGAGACATCAAAGAAGGGGGCTGGAAGACTCCCACACCAATGGTGTCCCCAGCTCTCTGCTGTGACCTGTGGATGAAAATGCTGGGTTTGCAATGATCAAACATTGACACCTTTAATTAAAATCCCTAATTTGCTCTTTTCCACGTACACTGCTAAGTTTTTGGAAGGGCAACCCTTCCCTGACAGTCCCAAAGGACCCAGGAGCCCTGAAACAGAGAGTGCTTGTGGGGAAGCACCTTCTCCTCAGCAGAAGACTTCCTACTCCACAACACAATCAGGGCATCCATCACCCAGGAATTTTTTCCATGCCAATTTCTTTGGACTAAACTGCTTACTAAACCTCTTTATGAAACAACTCCTCATGCCCCAGGCTGAGGTAAGCTCAGAAGACCCCTTCCAGCTCTTTTGTCTCAAATCCAGCATCTCTCATAAGGGTGGGCAGCCAAAGTGATGTAAAACGAGATTTCCCTAACCCCACTGGTGGGAAAACACAGTGAAGAACAGAGAGGGATGACTACAGTTTAAAAACATTCAATCGTGCTCAAAGATTTTCATTTTTTTACTTTCCTCCCCCCCCCCAAAGAAGTGAGTTGTCACGGCTAATAGAAATAAATCACCTTTTCCAGAGTTGCCAGACCCTTGGGGAGGGCCTGTCCTCCTGCTTGGGGGGATCTGGCCCATGATGTGGGTCCTGGAGCAACATGGAACACGTTTTGTAACCACTAAACCACCCAGCTCACAAAACCTACATCTTGGGTTTTAAGCTGTTGGCTGGAGGCCCTTCTGAGCTTTTCAGTTCGAAGAACAGCTCAACTCTTGGAAGAAAAGTGGGGGGAAAAAAAAAGTTATCAGCTGTTGAGTGCTAGCTGGATGTGAGGGAGCCGTCGAGCTGCACGCCGGCCGGGGTGGACGGCTGGGGAGCTCCATGGATGTCATGTTGGCCGAAGGCAATATGTTTATTGCCCTGGCTGGAAGCCCTTCTGAGAAACCCATCATGGTGATTTACAGCGCTTCCGATGTATACGAAGCCATTCCTCTTCCACTGACCAGCCTGGAAAGAAAACATCTGCAATACGTCAAAGTCAGCGAGAGGGACGAAGGCGTAAAGAGGCGGGCGTGCTGGAGGGCAGGGTGACACGAGGTCCACCATGGCCCCATGCCCGGCGCCAGTCGAGCCGGGGCAGGACCTGCTGGTCCAGCTCAAGGACACCTGGATCCTGCCTGCTGCCCTTCCCAGGGTTTTCCCATCCAGCAGTGCAGAAGAGAGGTACTAAAACAGGTTTTAAAGAAACAAGCTGCCTTTCCCACCAGAGCTCAGTAGGGAGGATGGGGCTCAGCTCTCTTCAGTGCTGGATTTACCCTGGCAAGCCCAGAGTATGGATGAGAGCATAGCTAGCAGCTGAGCCCTCCTCCCCCAGTCAAATCCAACACCCCCACCAGAATCACTGAATCCCAGCACGGTTAGGGTTGGAAGGAACTTCTGGAGATCGTTTCATCCAACTCCCCTGCCAGAGCAGGTTCACCCAGGGCATCCAGGTGGGCTTTGGATGCCTACAGAGATGGAGATGCCACCATCTCTCTGGGCAGCCTGGGCCAGTGTTGAGATGCTGATCAACACCCCAGATGTTGAGAGCAGGTTGGAAATGTCTCAGCTGCATCCACACCCTCCTAGCACCAGCCCTGGGCAGGTGTTGGAGTCCCCTGCCTCAGTTGCATGGCTTGCCATCCATCATCGTCTCCAGGGACAGGGATGTGGGAGGCAAGTGGAATCACTTCACCCCAGGGGATCTCCTGTCCAGGTCTACAGCCAGCTGCCATCACACCCCTTCGATCCCAGAAGGGCTGAGCTTCATCCCTCTTACACATCCTCAACAAACCAGCTTGGACCCAACTGCCTCCTGAGCAGCAGCCTCAGGAGGCACCCTACGAGGTACCTCCCTGCAGCATTAGTGCAGCCCTGCCAGGAGCACTCCCGGTCTGTGAGACTATATCTTCAGCTTCAGCAGTGGCATTAACACCTTGTCCCCTTCGAGGACTCCTTGGCAGAGCCAGTGTTTCTCCTCCTGGCACTCAGAGGGAAAGGTGACCCTGTAGTCATGACATGTGGACATGAGACCCAGAGCTCCCAGGGGGTGTGAGCACAGGGCTGATCAGGCTGCAAAAGCCAAAAAACAAACAAAAAAATTTACACCTGAGAGGGCAACCTGCTCCCACTCAGACCTGCTGCAGGAGCAGGCAGGTCCCTCAGCCCAGGATGAAGGAGACACGGGGAGTAAAGCCCATCTCTGCCATCTTAAGAGATCCTAGCTGAAAGCCAGGATCAGGCATGATAGAGTCATGGAATGGTTTGGGTGGGAAGGGACCTTCAAGCTCATCTAGTCCAACCCCCCTGCACTGAGCAGGGACATCTGCAACTAGAGCAGGTTGCTCAGAGCCCCGGCCAACCTCACCTGGGATGGTTCCAGGGATGGGGCAGCGACCACCTCTCTGGGCAACCTGCGCCAGGCTCTCACCACCCTCAGCAGCCAAAAAATATCTTCTTTCTCTCCAGTCTAAATCTCCCTCTTTTAGTTTAAAACCATCACCCCTTGTCATGTCTCAGATGGAGGGTCTCAATGGCAGCCCCCAGCGCTGGGCCACACGTGTGGCCACAACAGCCCAATTTCCTCTGGGTTTCCCTTCAACTCTTTGGGGAGAGGGAGGATTTAAGTCTATTTCTGGACACCAGCAGTGAAACAGCAGCTTCAAAAAGGGACATCAAGCCCTCCCGCTGAGCCCAGCTCCCAGCCTCAAAAGGAGAAGCAAGGACAATGCTGCTGACCACGGGACCCCCCCCTAAAAACCACGCTCACACTCACCCTCAGGGCCAGCATCCCACCAAAGCCACCGACCCTCGCTGTGGGTCAGGGGGATGTGGCAGCCGACGGGTGCAATTGCAGCTGAGCGGAACTCTGCCCCGGCCGCTGCCGAGTTTGGCTTTTCTCACTTTTATGAGCCTAATTTCATAGGAAGGGAAGAGCCTTTAGTGTAAGTGGGTGATTGGCAGCCAGCTCCTGGGAATGCTGGCTGGGGGCTGCCAAGGAGGACCCCCTCTCCCCCAACCCTTTTCTCTGCTTCAGCTCCTCTTCCAGCCACTCCCAAGTTGCAAACCCTGCACAGTGGAGGCTGGGAAATGCAAACGGGGATTCTGCCCAGCCAAACAGTTCCTCCTCCAAGCCCTTCAGGAAAAAAAAAACAACCCACACACACATGGAAAAAGCTGGATCCCACCAGAATTACAGGGAAATCGCATCCCAGACACAGAGGAGGAGTGGGTAGTTGATGTCTGTTTGAGCTCCTGCCAGGACCTGCCCAGCTTGACTGGTTTGGTGCTCGGGGAGATGGAATACACTGCAAGATGCTCGGTGAGGGACGGCAAAATCGCCCTCAGCTCTTGCCATCCAAAGGTGCAAGCTGGAATAGGTCATCTAGAGATGTGGTAGAGGCCCCATCCCTGGACATGTTCAAGGCTAGGCTTGATGAGGCTCTGAGCAACCTGATCTAGGTCCCTGCTGACTGCAGGGAGCATTGGACTAGACCTTGGAAGGTCCCTTCCAACCCAAACCTTTCTATGATTCTATAAGCTCAGCACCTTCCCACACAGCATCAGCCGTGGCCAGCCAGTGCCCTGCAAGACAAACACCCAAGCAGAGCCTCAACCGACTTCCCAAGCCCATGTATGGGTGAAGACAACCTGGCTGGCTTCACCTTCATGCCACCATTGGCCATGGGTGGGAGGTGGATGCTGCCAGCCTTCCAGCCCTGTTAGACAGCTCCATGACCCCCTACTAGACACAACCACCACCTTCTCCCCCATTCCAACCGGTTCCCAGCACAGGATGCATCAAACCCATGCTGCAAACACAAGCACCCCCCGGGTGATGCACACCAGCGATGAGCAAACACGATTCATCACCTGCCCCCCGGGGACCCACAACCCCCAGGCTGGGTGCAGGAAGGCTGGTCCACCTCCCAACAAAGACCAGATGGTTGCAGCCCTCCAACCAGTTCACACACTGCCAAATGACTAACGGAGAAGGCAGGAAAAGTCCCAGGGGCCATCAGGCAGCCCCGGCGCAGCCTTTGAGCAGTAAATGGCTCTATTCTCTTCCCAGCACTCACACCATTAAACACGCCTGAGTTTCCGCCAGCACTTTAAGAAAGCGATAAGTCAGATTTAGGGGGGGGTAAATAAAAAAAAAGCACCCCCAAGCAAGAAACACCAGCAAGCCCCTGCTCCCCCACCCCACCTTGGGATTTATGAATGAAGACACACTGCGCCTTGGCACTGCAAAGTTCCTCGATGCACGCGGGCAAGGAGGGGGGGAAATCCTGGAATTATGAGGCTCCAGCACCAATTAGGGCTGTTTACATTGACGTAAAGTCTGGGTGAAGTCCCCACCCCTGCTCCCAGCATATTTATGGAATTACTCCTGCTGACACTGACAAATGCAGGAGGGAAAGTCCCAGAGAACGTGGATCCACCCCGGCGCTACATGGGGTTTTTCAAACCAGTGCTGAGACAGCCAGTTCCTACAAATATCAGCCCAGATCTGACCCCCCACAGCCACCCTCACCCCAACCAGGGCAGAGAAGAGCCCCAGACCTCCCCAGAGGGAACCACCAGCATCCTCTCAGGGCCAGGAGAAGACAGCAGAATACAGGCAAAGCCCCCATGTTTTGGAAGCACCTGGATAAACATGGTCCAGGCTCCCCCTCCCCAGTTTAGGGACCTCAAGTTGGGAGCGGGTGCTTGCACGGAGACGCTCTAGGACCCCCAGTCTCCATCACTCACTACTGCTGTACCACATCCCAGGATATGTCAGCTCTGGAGAGTCCATGGAAAAGAAACAGCAGCTTTAGAGCTGAAAAATCCCCAGGAAAAGCTTCCCCCACCCCCTACTCCCTCCATCAAGGGAAACTCTGTGAACCTGCTCCCCACCACCCACGGAGCAGCCCAGACACAGCGCTGGGCGCCAGCTCGGCCGTCTTGGATGCGAACCTTGGAATTAAGGAGTTTGGCCAAGCCAAGATATTCCCACTAACAGTTCCTGGCACGGGAGCTTGCTGGGATGCGCGCACAGAGGAATCACTGCAGCCGGTGCATGGCAAGGGGGAAACACAGGAGGTGGGAAGCTGCAGATGCTGCTGTAGCCTCCACTGAGGTTAGAAAATAGGTCTGGAGGGAAGGAATTGAGATCTGATCCAGCCAAGCACACAGGAGCGTGCTGGAGGGCGTCGTGTAGGTGGCACCAAGAACGTCCAGGGGGTTTTGAGGAAGGGCAGATGAGCTTCAGCACCAAGGAAGGCACATGAAAGATGGAACGAGTGATTCCTGCACACTGCCAGGCTCCGAAACGAGCCAAAATCCCTCGGGAAGGAGATGGAAGCATGGTGGTGGATGGATCTATGCAAAGTGCTTGGTTCGCTGCATGCCAGTGGGAAGAGACATGGCCAGAAAGGAAGCGAAGGTGATGAAGCAAGAGGAGGAGGAAGGGCTGGAGCAGGCAGCCCTGCCATCCCATGCTGCCCGCTGCTCCTTCCTGCACGAAGCCGAGCACAGAAATGCAAGAGCAGGGAGGGAAAACAGGAGAAACCCGCGGGCCACAGGATGAAGAGGGACCAGAAGAGCTGCAGAGGAAATATTAAGCAGGAGGAGCCAGCCTGAGGAAGGAATTATTTCTCTTTTGTGCCCCAAACAAGGCTCAGCAGGAGACCTGAGCCTGGGGAGCTCCTCACTGCTGCACAGCAGCAGAGCCGGGAGCTCAACGGGGTTAAAGTCACCGACTAATTCCTTCCTCAACAAATAAATACCTATTGGGCAGTTATGTGGACAGCAAGAGCATCTGCGGGTACATTTATGGCGACAAAAAGCACAGACATAAGAGGAAACCTCAGGCTGTAGAACCATAATCCAGTTGGATCTGAAGATGGGTTTCCCCTTGATGCCCAACCCCTGGAAAAACCAGTGGGTTTGGCCAATGGGATGAGGAGCCTCGGAGCAGGTTTTTGCGGCCCACGGGCACGTTGCAAGGCAGGAGCAACGCTCAGGGGAGCGGCACCCGGCTGGTTCCCGAGCACCCAGATCACGGCCTTACCCTCTACCACCCAGCTCTTATTCGTGAGCACGTTATAGGTTAGAAATTATTGGACACAGGCTGCAAAATGATGTTTCCCACCTGGCAAAGCCACTCTCGTTTACCAAGGCAGCTCCATGCACCCAATGCCTACATCACAAAGCCAACAGCCCACGCCGGGGGTGGTGGGGGGACAATGGGAACAGCCCCCCCACCTTGCAATTCCCTGACAACGTGCCAAAAAGCAGAAGTTCCAGCAGCTAAAACTAAAGACGGCAAATCCCCTTTCATCTCCCCAGCATCGTTTTCACCCGGTGTCCCAGCACAGGGACGGCGCTGCTGTTTCAAAGCTTAGACTCGAGCTTAAAAAGCTGGGGAAAAGCTCAGCAGTGCCTGTGAGCCATCTCGGGGAGAAAACAGAGCAGAGAGGAGTTGCTTTAATTTTTGTTATTAAATAAGTCCCCGCGCTAGGCTACGGGCACCCTCCCGGGGCTGGACCTGCTGGGTTTGGTGCAGTCGGAGTCATTGCTGCAGGAAAGCTCTCAGGTGTGACTTACCCTGGGTAAAATAAGGCAGCTTTTTCAGCAGCAAAACAAGCCTCTAGCAGGGAAAGCAACCCTCCCATCACCGCTTCCCCGGCTTATCCGTGGAGATTTCCTCTGGTGTCTGCTGCGATTCAGGCTAGTGAGGATGAGCAGCCGCTGGGGATGGGTGCAGGGGGAAGGAGCCGCATCCTCCTTCTGCCATCCGTGGGCAAACCTCCATCACAGAAAAGACTAGGGAAGCCTGGGAGCAAGAGGGATGGGATGTCAGGAGCCAGGACCTAGACGAGCCAACGACATCTGCCTGACAGGGCTTTGAGCTGAGGCGCTGGGTATTCCCACAACAATAAAGCCATGGGGGGAAGGAAAAAAAATCCCTTTTGTTTCTCAGGCCAGCGGCTGGAGAAGTTCCTGTTCCAGTGATGATATTAGCGGTTTTGCAGTAATTGCACAGCAGTGGTGATGAGGGAGGGCTCGGCCCTTGCTTTACTTCTTCCACCCCCCCCCCCCCCAAGCCATCAAATACATCCTTGCGGC
>VZZY01009598.1:990049-1082515 GCA_013400335.1 Eurystomus gularis | reverse complement strand
AAATAAAGTAAATAAGGCAGATGCAGCAATGGAGCAGGGAAGTCATGGCACACATTTGTTCCTGGTAATGATCCTGTTTGTAGATCCTGTTTGTATTAAAGCCTGGCCTGGGATGAGCACAGCCTGGGCAGAGCTTGGCTTTGATCTGGATGGGAGGCAGGGGAAGAGGCTTTCAGTTGGCCAGGAGGATGCTGGTGCAAGTGTAGCAGGGAAGGGGACAAATACACACCTCCTCTTCCGCGTTCCCCCATAGGCAGTGGAAAATGAGATATTTTCTTTTGCTCCCTAAAAGGGGTGTAATCTCCATCCCTCCTCCCTGAATGCAACATCAGGGTCTCCTCCACCTGAGGAGCTCGGTCATGCCATGCAAAGCCACACTTGGACGCGACCAGGATGCCAAATACCTGCCACAGTCCCTCTCTGAGCTGTCAGAGCAGCTGGGGAAGAAAAGGGCTTTTTTGGAGCTGCCACCCTGAGCCAAAAGCTCTGAGCAGCACCTCTTCTCCCTAAGCACCCATGGGAGTAAAGGACTGCCTTATTTCCCCAGCTTGGAGCATAAAGCAGAAATTATTTGGTTTTTTTTTTTCCCCTTTCAAAACCCACACCACAAAGGGAGTCATCCCATGCTTCTCTGCCCCAACAGCGGGGTTGAGCCATCCCAAGGGCTGCTGCCCATCATCGCACAAGCAAAACATTGATAATTTGGCTGCTGACCCCACATTTTGTCCCCAGCCCTGTTGGGGAGTGGATGCTGGGCAGCCTGGAGGTGCAGCAACAAATAAACCCTGTTGCTTTAACACTCATTGAGCAGCTGCAGGTGCAGGATTTGCGGTTAGAAACACCACAAAAGAAAAAAATCAGGGAAGCTTCTTGACCTGTCTCCCAGATGAATGGAAATGAACCATGGAAAGGAGAAATCAGGGAGTTGAAAGAAGTGGCAACAACCCAGATCAGCTCAGGGCAGGGTGGTACCACCTGGGACACCCCAGGTGGTTTTGTGCCATACTGGGATGGGAATGGGCTGGGGAGGACTGGCTCTGCCTCAAGCTAAGGGGCTGTCCTCACTTCAGCATGGAAAACAAACCCCAAAAGCTCCCGTGTCTCTGTCAAGGCAGCCCCAGCTCTGGTTTTCATGCCTGGCTGGTGTTTGCAATAGCAAAGAGCCAGTAACTGGGTCAGAGCATCCATCCGTGCAGGCAGAGCCAGTGAGGCTGGGGCAGGAGGCTTGGACCTGCCCAAGCCCTGGTCCACCAGCCCAGGCATGGATGTGATCCCCAGCTCGCACACAGAAGAGAGGATCGGAGTCATTTATGGAAAACCAAGCTGTCCCCGGCAGACAGGGACTCCTTATTCTGCCAGAGCCTGGGAGATAAATCCCCACCCAGGCCCTGCGCTTTGCAGGGCTCCAACAGCCCCTTCTCCCCCTGACCCTTGCCTGCTGATGCTACTGGGTCCAGAGAGACTCCAACACAAAAAGCTCCCACCAAGCATCCACACACAGGGTGCTGGTGCCACCTGTCCTCTTTTGGTCCTCAAACCCTTGCAAAGGCTCCAGCCGGCTTTCCCAGCATGGAGCAGATGGCACAGCACAGGGAGGTGGCACAAGCAGCACCAGCCCCACCTCAAACCTCCCCACCGGAGGCGTTTCAGCCCCAGAGCAGGGATGCACTTTGCCCCATCGCTGCAAGCATGGCTGGGAGGGGACGAAGCTCTTCCACCCCCTTTTGTGGGGTGTTTTCCCCCATTTATAAGGGGTTTGATGGCTCTCTCCCTTCTCCCCTCTTCCACAACCTGGAAGATGGTTTTGCGAATGGGCTGTTGTAACGAGAGCAGGGAGAAGGAAAGGAGCAGATGGGGAGCAGGCTCGTCCTCGTCGCAGGCTGGTGGTCCAAGCCCTGAGCGATGCAGCCAGGTGCTAGAGGCCAGTCTTGCTTGAAGGTTACCCAGATCGAGGAAACCCGAGATGCAAAAGCCCTTGCAAGGGGCAGACCCATCCTTGCAGACCTCCCCTCTAGCTTGCACCCCTTCTTTACCACCCACTTTGCTGCTGTGGGTGCCCAGGAGCCCGGCGGGTGCAGGCTGGGCAGCAGCCACTGCTCTCTCTGCTTTCCAGGTCAGGAGCAGCCTGGACCATCCTCCTCGGGCAGTTGTTCAATTTTGCCTGCAGAAACTCCAGGCCAAGCTTTGAGCCCAAATACGGAGGCACTTTGGCCCCCGTCCCTCTCCTGTGAGCACCTCAAGCCTGCCCTCGCCCAGGCAGCAGGTCCTGCGTCAGCACCAGAAGCAGCGGGAGGTGGGCAAGGGCAGGCGTCCCAGTGGTTGCATCCCTGATGCTGCACCCTTGGGCATCACCACTTCCATCCCTCCTGCTCTTGTAGAGGGGATGTAGGGGAGAACCTTGGGGGGACAGAGCAGAACAACCCCCCTTCCAGACACACACTCATTCCAGCGGCTTTACCCTTCGGAGTCACAGCGGCTGGAGAATTCCAGCTATTCCAGCATCTTTATCTTTTTTGGCTACAAGTTCTCCTTTGGCCACATTATAAATTAAAAGCTGCTTTGCTTTTAACCTCCTCCAAACTGCACCTTTTAACCTCCCTCCCTCGGCTGCTGGCAGGAAGGGGGCTGCTCCTTGCCGGGGCTGATGCTCTCGCCTTGGAGGTCTGCTGCAAGCCAGCGAGAGCCCATTTTCCACCACCCCCCCATCCCCGGCACAGGGTGCCAACAAAGGCTCCTTGCAAAAGGAGCTTGTCATCGCTGATGGATGACGTGGCCGTGCAGCGGCTGGAGCCAGGGAGCCGGGATGTGTCTGCGCGGGGGCTCAGCCAACCACCTGGATGGCACCAACGGGCTCTTGGCCAGCGACACGGTGGCTGCTGGGACTCCACGGTGCTTCCCAGGCATGGGACAACCCAGGGTATCTGTGGGGGTCACCCTCACTTGGAGTGGAGACCTGGATCGTGGTCCCATAGGGACATATCACCCGGGATGAGGGTGGCACGAAGCCATCCCAAGCCCCATCCCGGCTGCACCAGTGATGGGCAGGTTCAGAGGGACCGGCTGGCGGCTGGGGGATGACAGACAGGCAGCTCTGCTTGCTGAGCGCCCAGAAATAATTCTCTCCATCCTATGTGGCTTCCTACATAAGGTATCAGTGCTGCTCTTGATTAGAGAAAAGCTTCCCATATTACAGGCTTTTGGCTCCGGGGAGGAACAAGTTGGCCAATTGCAATTATTAAGACATTTAAAGTGCATTTAACCCAGGAGCCCTTATTTTCCCCTTTCAATGTAACCACTAATTCCTCCTAAATGGTCTGCTCCGTGCTCCCAACCAGACAAAGGCTTTAATGTTCGCCTGAAAAGGCTTATGGCACAGGCACAGCGAAGGAGAGCAAAATGAAAGGCTGGTGCAGCCTCCAAGGGGAAATCAAAGGCAGTGACTGGAGCTGAGCACAGGCTGGAGAACATGGAGGGTGTAGGGCCTGGGCAGGACCAGCCTGGAGCCAGCCAGGGTGGAACAAACCTCAGCAGGACCAGCAGAGGTGCAGGGAAAGGTCTGCATTGCTTGAAGAATCACAACAGTAGGAGAGCCTGGCCAAAGCCACTCTTGGCTTAATGCGGCAGCAAAAGGTCACCTCAGGGAGCCAAAACTGCCAGAAAGGACATTATCCACCATCCACAATGGCTAGTGTCCCCAGACATCATAGGGATGCTCAGTTATCTCACCTCAGCCACATCATCATCAGCTGAGGGAGCCAAGGTTGCTCATCCTGCTGCCTTGGGGGTCCTGGTCCACAACCAGCAATGCCTCGGGACACCAGCTTTTGCCACTGCAGCTTGAGGACAGCCCCTGGCCACCCCAGCAGTGATGCAGACCCAGGACTTGCCTGGGAGCTCTGTGCTTTAATCCAGGGCCAGGGGTTCATTTGCCTTTTTGCTGAGTGCTATTGGATCCTCCTCCAGCAAGAGCCATGGCAGAGGCAAAGCCCAGGCCTGGAAGGAATGGATTTGTACCAGGGACAAACCTGGGGCCACAGTCGGCCAGAACATCACTGCATCCTCACAATCCAAGCAGCCCAAAGGCTCCTCATCCAGAAAACAACAAAAAAAAATTGATGCTCTGGAAGGAGCCCAGCCCAACTCAACCACCATCCTCATCCCTTCCTCAACGCCCAAAATCCCAGGTTGGATTTATCACCTCCAAAGGGGTCCAAGTGCTCAGTAGGACACCCAGCCCCTCACACCCACCCACCTTTTTTCACACTTAATTCCTCCCAGAGCTCAGGGCTCTCAGAGGAAATTTTTGCCCCCCCCAACCCAACCCGTGGGCTCCCATTCCCAGCTGAAGCTATCGCCACGCTCGGACCTGATGGGTAAAACAGATGCTGCAGCAGATGCGAAAGTCATCGGCTCCTTCGGGGTGGGGGAGAGACAGGCCAAAAAAAGCAGAGCAGGATGGGCAGAGGGAAAACAGATTTTTTTATTTTTTTTTTTTTTGGCACTGGGGTAACCAGGAGGCGGCACGGCAGAGCCGGTGTGAGCCCGGCTGTGCCGGATCCAGACCTTTCCCCTGGGGTTTATTTCCCAAACAACAACAACAAATTGGTTGCAGATTCCAAGCCGGGCAGGGAAATAAAAGGAAATCAAACCAAAATCCTTTGACTGCAGAGATTAAAGGGGATCAGAGGCCAAACACACAGTCAGCACCCAGCTCCTACGCCACGGAGGCTGCTTCGCATTCAAGCTGCAATTAAACAGCCGTGCATTCTTTAAAGTACAATTTCAAGTTCCTTCAAACACCATTTTCACTGAGTATCACGGCATTTTAATGAATGGGCTTTCAAAAACATATTTTGCGGCATGGCCTTGAATTTGTGAGAAGAGCGGGAGAATATCTGGAGGGGGAAAACAAACCCTAAAAAAAAAAAATCAAATATATGAAAATCGCCTGCAGAGCAAAAGTGCCTTGGCAGGGAGGATGCACAACCAGGGCTGGGGCTGCCATCCTCGCGAGAGGCGATTGGCAAGTGCAGGGTTAAGGCTCCAAGCAGCCCTTCTATTAAGAGCTGAGCACATTTAATGGTTTAATATTAACCGGAGCATGACGGCAGGATTTCAGCCCAACTGTCTCGCCTCGGAGCACGCAGCCTCGCCAAGGGCTCCGGCTCCCCGGCGAGCAGGTCACAACGCGATGCCAAACTCATAGCCACTCCAGCATCCCTTCGAGCCACCGGATGAGAAGCCAGGAGCCCTTCGGCACAGCCTGGGAGGGGGGGTTCCAACCACCCCGTGCACCCTCACACGTGTGCACGGCGATGGGAAGCACGACTCGGTTTACAGCAGGTCGCGCTGCCTGGCTCGGCAGATAGTCAATACCTAATTTGAGGTTTAGCCTTTCAACCATTTCCCCTTCATTTCAGCAAATGGATCGGCCTCCTCCGTCTGCGGGCGGATCGAAGGGGCCCCCCCTGCCCACCCCTCTGCCTGGCCAGGGTGCCAGGGCTGTGGCCGCCAGACTCTCGCTCCCAGCAGCTCGGGAGCGTTAATGGGAAGTCGATGCAACAGCTAATGACCGCGCTGGGTTCGACTTTCGCGCCGGCCGAGGTGCTGAGCTATTTCGTTAAGAAAATTGTGACTTCAGCCCACTTGCTGGTTCAGGAGGCTAATTGCAGAGGGGTTTACAACTAGGAGATGGGGTTGCTGCTTCACAGCCACTCTGGGGTTTGGGTTCCTTGGCGCTCATCATGCTTCAGCCTCTAAAATACAGCGGAGCTGGGTCTGGCTTTGACCATCTCCTGCTGCCCAGCCCTTCTCCAACACCTCTATGAAAGTCACTCTGCCACCCACCATGGCCACGTCCCACTGCCCAACCCCACACACATGGGCAAACACAGACCTCTAAAGGCAGTGCAGCAGCAACTTGGGCTTCAAGGCAGCATCTGACCTTCTTTTAGAAGTATCGTAGATGTGCTTACCTGAAATCATGTCCATCTGGTGTGTGGGAAGAACAGCAGCTCTGCTAACAGGAACACTATCACTCTCAAAAGCAGTGCCAGGAGCAGATCCAGCCCTGCTGAGACCCAAGGTTTGGGCACAGGGCTGTTCCCCGTGCTATATAGCACACTCGAGAGCCTGAGGATGAGGTAATGATCTCCACCTTGGAGCCTGTTGATGTAGTGATGACCTCCACCTTGGACACCATCAATGAGGTGATGATTCCCACCTTGGAGCCCATCAATCAGTCATAGACTGGTTTGGGCTGGAAGGGACCTTAAAGATCATCTAGTTCCAAGCCCCTTGCCATGGGCAGGGACACCTCCCACTAGACCAGGTTGCTCAAAGCTCCATCCAACCTGGTCTTGAACACCTCCAGGAATGGGGCATCCACAACTTCTCTGGGCAACCTGTTTGGGTGTCTCACCACTCTCACAATGAAGAACTTCTTCCTAATTTTTAATCTAAATCTACCCTCTACCCTTGCCCTATCACTACACTGCCTGACAAAAAGTCCATCCCCCTCTTTTCTGTAGCCCCCTCTAAGTATTGAAAGGCCACAATAAGGTCTCCCCAGAGCCTTCTTTTCTCCAGGCTGAACATCCCAACTCTCCCAGCCTGTCCTCATAGGGGAGGTTTTCCAGCCTGCTGATCATCCTCATGGCCTTCCTCTGGACCTCCTGCAAGATGGGAATCCTCATCCCGTGGATGGGTTTACCATGCCAGGTCAAGCATGAACCCCAAGATTTCACATGGCAGATGATGACAAAAGCCTGTGCTTCACATGGAAGAACCAACACCCCCACCCACTGCCATGGGACCCCTGGGGACCCCGCTGTCCCCTGTAGCAGGAATGCTCCAGCTAAGCCGCCCCCCATGCAAGGAGGGTGAGTTTTTGGGGACAGCTGGTTGCAAAGGTCACTGTTGCCCTCTGCTGGTCCAGGGACAGGGAGAGCAGGGCCAGCCCAGATCCCACCCCATGGCCTGGCACCCCGGGCTGGTGGGACGCTGCTGTCCCTTGCTGTCCCATATGTGCTGAATGCGGCCGTGCTCAGCCAGGCTGCCACCACCTCAGCAAGCTCATGAGCACACTGTTTGATCACCCTTGATAGCAAAGAGCCTTTCTGGTCCCAGGTCCGCGTCATCTTTCAAGTAATCTCACATTTTCATAGAGCCACCGCCATGGGCTGAGCTTGCTGAGACACTCAGCTGAGCTGGGGGATGGATCCCGTGCAGGAAATGAATCCATTCTATGATTCTATTCCATGACTCTGTGAATTAAATCAAATTTCCATCCCCAGGGGGTTGCAACCTGTCTTCTCTGCCGCAGGACCACCCTGCCTCCCACCCCACCTCCATCCACTCCCCAGGCAGGAGCTCTCCATCCCAACAGGTAGCTCTCTCCTCCATCCTTTGCTCCAAGCTCGATGTTTTTCCCTCTCACAAACAAATCAATAAGAGGTACTCGGAGGCTGGTGAGTGGAAGGCAAAGTCCACAGCTTGCTAAATTCAAAGCTGTCGTTGCAGTCACGGCGCTGGCCAAGGGCCCAGCCAAAGCTGCCCTGCCTGCGGGTCCCCAGCACCGGAGGTGCTGAGCCAGACCCTGCCCAGCAATTCCTGACCTTGAAAACTCCAAAGCACCCAGGATGCTATGGGAGAGGTGGGAAGGGGAGATACCTTAGGATCCACAGGGAAGGAGAACCTCTTGGGACCCTGGTTATGTGGCAGCAACACTGGCAGCAGCATCAGCCATAGGGTTTGGGGATGGGCACACCCGTGGGTCTCAGCTGGGTGAGACAAGGGTCTTGTGTGTGCATGGTACCTCCTACCATTGATCCTCCTGGGCGTGGGGCTGTGCTGAGCCCCAGCAATCCCCCAGGGTCAACCCTATGGGGAGGTGCCCCAAATAACCTTCCCCAAGACAGGAGCAAGGGCCACCACCCAGGTTCCTGCATGTCCTACACCCGGGTCCTATATTGTGCTTACAAAACCCCGTCAGTAAGCAGTAAGAAAGCATCCAGCTCCCTAGAGAAGGAAAAATCTGTGGGGTTAAGAGAAAGACATGATGACAGAGCAAGACAGGCTGTTATCTTGGGCATGGTGGAAGGAAACAAGAGCTTGGAGGGAGGGAGGGAGGTGGAGAGGGGGGCTGTTTTCCCCTGGCAGGCTGAAGATCAGGAGAGGTCTGTAGCACATCGGCTTTTAATTGGAAACAAGCACAGCAATCATGCCTGTCCACGGCTACCTGCGTAGTGGTGCTGCGAGCTGGCTGCCAGAAATGGCTGTCCTACAGCTTTGCTTCTCAAACACAAGCTGTTTCTTCTCCCACCGGCATAAGCAGCAGCACATCCTCCCAGGGAAAGCCACATGTTTGGAAACACAACCCCTCCTGCGTCCCTTTCAAGGGAGAAAAGCAGGGGGAGAAGCAGCCTGCTGTCCTGCTACCTCCCAGCAAGAGCAAGAGGTGGTGGAAAAAAGACCCTCTTTGGATTTGGCGCTTAAAGACACATGCAAAAACCACAATTTCCTAGAAACTTTGCATCTGCTGGAGCTCGGAGGCTGCTCTGACAAAGGCGGCTGGTGCTATATTGGATCCATACGTTACGCTGTGCAACTGGAGCCAAGACCGCACCATGGGGCCTCATCAGGAAAAAGCACCAGAGCCCACGAGGTTCCCAGGCAGGTACAACCCGCCTGTGACCTCCTTCCTTGCCCAGGTCTTCCTCCCAGCGGAGAGGTCCTTTCATTCTCACCACCCTGTTACCTGGCAGGTAGCTGTGGTGGGGAGAGGTGTTAGGCCTGGTTGTGGTGGTGTTGCCAAAAGATCACGGCTTCAGGGGAGGTTTAAGTTGGATATTAGGACAAACTTCTTCCTGGCAAGGGCTGTGAAGGGCTGTGCCAGCCTGCCCAGGGCAGAGGTGGAGTTCCCATCCCTGGAGGGGTTTCCAAGCCATGGAGATGTGGTGCTGAGGGACATGGGTTAGTTGTGCTCTGGCAGCGTTGGGTTAACAGTTGGACTTGATGATCTCAAAGGTCTCTTCCAACCTAAACAATTCTAATTCTATGGTTCAGGCCATGCCTCCTACCAGCACCCAAGTCACTCAGCATCATTTTGTTTTGGCAAGAAGATCCCTCATCCCTGGAGTCAAGAGCATGTCCCAGATCTACCCTAAACCCCCCAGCTTTCCTTCAGCCTTCACTTGCATTTCACCTGTTCCCATCTCTCCCTTATTGGTCCCGGTTCCCTCCCCTAACTCATCACCAGCTTATCCAGGCAAATGGACATGACCGCACATCGCTTAGGGGACTACAGCCCACTGGAGTACCAGCACAGCTTGCAGATGGTCTTTGGCAGAGGGTCACTGAAAGGGGAGCAGCAGTTTGCTAGAATTCTAGAACTTGAGAAATTTGAAGTCCTACTGATCATCAGCCCACAGCACCAGCAAGATGCACCGGGGATTGGCAGGAGCAATGGGGAGTCCGGAGGAGTGACCATGGCTCCTGTCAGCCTTGGCCAGGTGTAGACCAGCTGGACTCTTGGCTTTACAGCTTCAGCAGTACATCTGATGGACAGACAATGCTGCTTGGGAAGTGAGTCATCAAGGAGAATGGCAGCCCAGCCAGTGAGGATGTGGAAAAGGGGGTTATAGAGTCACAGAATGTTTTGGGTTGGAAGGGACCTTTAAAGGTCATCTAGTCCAACTCCCCGGCAGTGAGCAGGGACATCTGCAACTAGGGCAGGTTGCTCAGAGCCCCATCCAATCTGACCCTGAATGTTTCCAGGGATGGGGTATCTACCTCCTTGTCTGCATTGAGGAACATGGTGACTCAAATTCCCAGCCCGGACCAGTGTTGCTGGCAATTCCAGCCACCAGTCCCATGTGTGTGTGTCCCCAGGGACAGCTCATGGAGAGGGTGGTGGCCAAAGCAGAGAGGTCCTTGGCCAATTCTGCACCCTGATGGCCTCCTATACACAGAAGGTGTCTGACCTCTGCGAAGAGGTGGACCTCCCAGTGAAGCAGCTTGCAGACTACACCAACACCAAGAGCCTTGTGCCACGAAGGGCTTTGCCAAGAAGTTAGCCAAAGTGCAGGATTACAGGCAGGCCAAGGTAAAGAGCGGTCGAGACCACAACCCCGTAACAAGGTCCTAAAGCAAATAGGTCCCAGATGTGGGCCTTCCCATCAGGAAGCAATAAACACACACCCGCAAGAAAGTGAGCTGAGAGTGCTCTGCAGCCCGGTAGCGGCTGCCTTTGCCAGGGAGGGACGTGCTTCCTCCTGCCCTCACCATCCACGGGCAGAAATGCTCATTCATGTGATGCCCAGCTGGGTCCTTCAGCCCGCTGAAGAGGAATCACACCTAGGATTGGACCTTGCCTGAGATGATGACCTATCTCTGCTTCTCAGAGCGTTTTGGGGTGGAAAGAGGAGAAGTCCCACCCTCTCCCCTGTAACTGCCTCGTGGTATGTGGTACCTGGAGGTAAGTGGGTCTTTTAGGTGTTCTGGGTGGCATCATGAGCTGGGGCACCTCCAGGTCTGGATCTGGTCCAACCATGCTCGTTGTTGGTCTGCTCCTCTTCATGCTTGCTCTGCCTTGCTACCTGGCAGGCCAACATCCCCTTTCCCTGGAGACGGAAGGGCTGGATTTGAAGGTCGTTGAGCCGCTAAAGCTCCACAACCCCCATCTGAAGCAGACCTGAGTGCACCCTGGTGAGGCTGCTCTGCCCAGCCCTGGCCAGATCACAGCCCTGTGTGGTGGTCCCAGCTGCTCTGGGAAGGGCACAGATGAGACCAGGACAGAGGGGACAGGCCCGAAATGGGCTTTGTTCCTCAGCATCCTCATGATCCAGGATGCAGGCAGAAGGAAAACCCCTGCTCCCACTTTGAGCTGAACAGCTCCTGAACCTTCATGGTGGTTACAGAGATGAGTCCCTGCCTGAAAATGCTTCATATGAATTAATATCCTTTTTTTTTTTTCCATTAGCTTTTATGGTGAGACAGATCTACTGCCCGCAGGCATTTCGGAAACCAAAGTGAAGACTAAAATTGGGAACAGGGGACTTGCTCCGCTCCCCAAAGTTCACTAGGATTAACCAAAACCTGATAATTCCTATCAGCCCTACTCTCCTGCACGGCCCAATGTGAAGCATTTGTGTGTCACAGCACGGGGAGACACTAATTCACAGCCGCTGCCTTTAAGGGAGTTATTCCTGATTTACACTGGGGCCAAGGATCTGCTCTGCGTGTCCTGCAGGATGCTCTGGGATTAAGACTGACATTCCTCACCCCTGAGGGACAAGGAGAAGCTGTCCCTGCAGTTTCCCATGGGAAGGGGGAGGAGGGGGAGAGCCATTAAGCAGCTTCTTACCCTGGGAATAATCAATCTGCGGAGCCCTGGAGGAGGGAGCGGCTGCGATGTCCTCTCCACGCTCCCATTTCCAAGGCGGACCTTGGAGAGCAAGCCTTGTTCTCATGGCAGGACGTTCCTCCCTTGCCACATACGGGATCTTCAAGTGCCTGGCGAGGACCAGCTTGGCTCCCCAGCAGCAAGACGTGGAGCTGGCTGGCTCGGAGGGCAGCCGGAGCGTGCCGTGCCTCAGGAAGGCTGAGCTTCCCCTCCAGCCTCCAGGCAGCCTTTGCAAGCTGGTGCGGTTTTAATCTGGCACTGTCGAAATTTGGGCAGCTCTCCAGCCCTCCGAGCTGTTCTGCATTTAGGCTCGGTTGGCTTTTAGCTACCGCGGCCAGGGCAGGGGCAGGAGCAAGGCTGCCCATCCCCACCAGCTCTGTCCCATGTGTGGGGCTCTGTGCCAGCACATCTCATCTTCTGCCTTGTCTTGGGGCTTCTGAGCAAAGACCAGCAGCAGTCTGGGTTCAGTTTTGGGCCCCTCACTCCAAGAAGGACCTTGAGGGGCTGGAGTGTGGCCAGAGAAGGGCAATCAAGCTGGGGAAGGGTCTAGAGCACAAGGCTGATGAGGAGCAGCTGAGGGACCTGGGGGTGTTGAGCCTGGAGAAAAGGAGACTCAAAGGAGACCTTCTGGCTGTCCAGAACTCCCTGAAAGGAGGTTGGAGCCAGGTGGGGTTGGGCTCTTCTCCCAAGGAACAAGAAATACGACAAGAGGAAACGGCCTCAAAGTTGCTCCAGGGGAGGCTGAGGTTGGCCATGAGGAAAAATTTCTCCGTGGCAAAGGGTTGTCAAGGGCTGGCCCAGGGCAGTGGTGGAGTTCCGATCCTTGGAGGGATTTCCAAGCCGTGGAGATGTGGTGCTGAGGGACATGGTTTAGTGGTGTCCTGGCAGCACTGAGGTAATGGTTGGACTCCATGATCTTAAGGGTCTTTTCCAACCAAAACAATTCTATGATTCTATGATCAGCTGACTACAACCCATGGCTGCTCCAGTTCACCAGCCCTGCCATGGTCCATGGGCAGCCTCCCCATTGCACAGCATCCCCAGGGTCATATTTTGGCCTTGCAGGCAAACCCCAGTCCCATCCCCATTGCTCAGGCAAAGCCCAGGAGGCAGTTCCCAGGGCAGGAGGTGTCATCCCAGCTCAGTGGAGTGGAGGACAAGGGATGAGAAGGATACCTGCACCCTCCTGGAAACCTTGCTGGGGACAAAGCCACTTTTAGCACCAGAGATCCAGATAGCTGTTGGTGACTGCAACAGCTCTGCAAGATACTGGCCTGGAGCTCTGTGAAAACAGGAGGGCTTGGTGTACCAGTGCCTTTGGGATGTGCCGGGTGATGCCTTTGAGATGTTCTCACCCCACCGGCTCCTGCCAACTGCAGCAGCCCCTTCCCCAGCCCCGGCCTTTGATCCTCCTCCAGCTCCCGGCTCTGCTCGGTGTTTGCTGCCCGGGTTTCTCTCTGTAGGGATTTTCCAGACCACCTGGGTAGAAGCATTTCAGCATTCCACCATGCAGCCTGGTGCCGGCGTGGGAACCCGCGGCAGCTCCTGGAGCCAGCCTCCATTGCTGCCTTGCTCTCCCGCACCAAACCAGGCCTCTAAAATAAGCTGAATTTCCAGAGAAATCACTTTTCCCCAGCTCTTCTGAGCTGCCGGCTCCAGTGGGGCCCATGGTCGGGGTTAACAAATGCTTTTTATTCAGATATGCAAACACCAGCAGGTCTAAAGCCGGGACTGGCAGGGCTTTAATCAGCCCAGGGGCTCAGAAGGCTTCACCAGCTTGACCTGCCTTGTTTACCAGGAATACATTTCTCTCCCGTGCATGCACCAGACTGAGCCGTACAATGACATCTCCAGCCCCAGCAAACACCCCCCGGCTCACTCCAAAGCCGAGGGGTTTTGTGGCAGCGAGCCCGCCGGCCAGCATGCCCCAGCTCACTGCTGGGTGACAAACTGGTCGGAGTGGAGAGCATCTCCAGCGATGCTTGCAAGACTGCAGGATGGGGCTGTTGCTTCCACAGTCCCCATCATCCCCCCTCCAGCATCTATCCAGCATCCTTCCTGACATGAACCTCCCCTTCTCCAGCATCCATCCACCCCTCGAGGGTGTCCCTGGTCCCCTGAGCCCTTCCACCCCATCACCTGCTGAGCAGGGAGGACCCATCCTGCAGGATACGGCCCCTGCTCCCCGCCATGTCCAAGGAGAAACAGCCCCCGGTGGCTTCCCCCCTCCTCCTCCTTCCCTTGCAGGCTGTTTTTCTCCCCCTCTCCTCCTTCCATCAAGCAGCAAATATGCTTTCAGAGCAATAAGACGGCTGTTCAGCCTTTGGAACAAATGTTCTCTGCCAGGCTTCGAGCACAGGGGCGGAGGGGGGACTCACACTGATTTAATGACAGTGATTTAAGCAATTTGATCCATTTTTATGGCGCATTTACAG
The DNA here is from genome assembly GCA_013400335.1 of Eurystomus gularis. Taxonomy (NCBI): domain Eukaryota; kingdom Metazoa; phylum Chordata; class Aves; order Coraciiformes; family Coraciidae; genus Eurystomus; species Eurystomus gularis. The sequence goes on along the minus strand of VZZY01009598.1, from coordinate 1,068,676 downwards.
TTAGGGGAAAGGAAAGGGAAAAAAAAAAAGGAGAGAGAGAGAAAGGCAGGAGTGGAACGGAGGCAGGAAAGGTTAGGGAACGCACCCCAGCAGGCGCTCGGAGGGGGAGAGAGGCAGCCGCAAGCTGTTCCCCTCGCTGCTCTGCCAAGGCGAGCCCTTGCCAGCCTCCTGCGCCATGCTCCGAAACCTGGCTCCTGTCCACACCGGCTCCTGGGGGGCTGTTAAGCATGATTCCGGGGATGGGGAGACCCGAGGAAGGGCTGCGCCGGCAGCCAAGGATGAGGTGCAGGCGTGCATGGAGCGAAAGCCTTCGGCTCCTCTGTGTTGGATGGATGCAGGGGCTGGGGGGTCAGGATGGGGCTGCAGCCCCTTTTCATTGGGGAAATGCAGCAAGGGCTCATCCAAGCCCCAGCTCTCCTCTTCCTGCCTTCATCGGGTGGTCCTGGCTTGCCATCCCTCCAAGACCCTGTCCACTTCTCGATACCAACAGCTCCTCTGTGTTAGATGGATCCATGGGCTGGGGGAATAAGGATGGGGCTGCATCCTCCTTTCATTACTGGTTTTGTATATATTTGTATATATTCCATTTTATTATTATTATCTTAGTTAAAGCTGGTTTTGTTTTCTTTTCTCATCCAGAAGTCTCTCTCTCATTCCCTTCCTCTCCCATTTGGGAGGGGAGGGGAGCATAAGTCTCGCTCCCTTATTATCCTCTTTCTCTTCCTCTGTTTGGGGTGGGGAAGAGGGGTTAACAGAGAGCATCCGTTGTAGGTCTGGTGGATTGAACCTAAACCTCAACACCCTAGAGCTGGAAAAGTGATGGGCAAACACCACTACTCCATCAGGAAGAGGAGGCCATGGAGATGATGCCATGGTGGAACCCCTCTGCTGGGGACAGGTGAGAGATCTGGGCTTGTTCAGCCTGGAGAAGAGAAGGCTCCAGGGAGACCTTCTGGTGGCCTTGCAGTGCTTCAAGGGACCTAGAAGAAAGATGGGGAGAGACTTTTGAGCAGGGCCTGTTGGGACAGGACAAGGGGGGATGGTTTGAAACTAAAAGAGGGAGATTGAGACTAGAGAGAAGGATCCTTTCTTCTGTTGATGCTGAGGGTGGTGAGAGCCTGGCGCAGGTTGCCCAGAGAGGTGGTGGCTGCCCCATCCCTGGCACCATTGCAGGTGAGGTTGGCCGGGGCTCTGAGCAACCTGCTCTAGTTGCAGATGTCCCTGCTCCCTGCAGGGGGGTTGGACGAGATGGCCTTGGAAGGTCCCTTCCCACCCAAACCAATCCATGATTCTATTAAGAGACCCTGGAGGTGCCCGCACTTGGTGTGACACCAGCCAGCTGACAAACTTGGCTCCTGTGGGAAAAGAAAGAAACCCCCCACAAAATCCTAAGGGAACCCTGCTGGGGGTCCCACCTGTCACAGGCAGAGGCTTTGTGGGACCAGAGCTGGTTGCAGCATCAAGCCCTGCCCAAAACCTCATCGCCCCCCAACACGGCTGCCCCCGAACAGCATTTGTGCCCCTCCTGGTTGTGCAAAGATGGGATTCCAACCTTGCAGGGCTGCAAGCTTCCTCAGGGAGCTGCTTTGAAGTCATGCACTGCTAATATTCAGGCAGTAAAGCTGCAATTAAATCCACTGCTTGTTTTGCAGACTTTCCCCAGAGCCTTTGGCCCGTCCCTGCCCGGCTGTGAGCACCCTTGTGCTCGCCCGGAGAGAATCTGTCCTTGGCAGCACCTCGAGGGCTTGGCATAAGGTAAAATGCAGTAAAACACAGTAAAAAAAGAAGTCTTGCTCCCAGGGCTGGAGAGCAAACCAAGCAGTGCCGCACGAAAACTGATAGGAAGCGTTAGCTGGGGGGGAAAATGTCGTTCCAAGAGAGCAAACCCAGCTTTGACATCAATAAACAGAAAGGAGCAGCCTCTGCCAAGTCCCCTCCGTGACAAGCTGTGAGCTGCGTCCTTCCACCCCGGCTTCTGCTGGGTTTGGGAGCTGGTGGTCCCTCATCATAGCGTAGAACGAGGTTGTCCCAAAATGTGGGTCTGAACTCCTTGTGTCTCACCCCCAAGCACGGAGATTGGGATGCTGTGGGTCCCTCGAACCGCTGGAGCCATCACCTCACCAAGGTGCAGGCACTCATCGCTTAAGCCTGATTTCTCTGCCTTGATGCCCTTCACATCCCATGGGAATGAGCTGCTGTAACTGTGCAGGGGTTCTGCAGGATGGGGAGAGGGGCAGGGCAGCAATGCGGGGGCTCCCAAACTGGATGTTAGCAGCCTACACCTCCCCAGGAAAAATGGGGAAGGAAAACCCATGGACAATCCACCTTTCTGCCCCATCAGTTGGTCCTACAGCCAGGAAAACCCTTCCTGGGGGCCTGCTGGGTTTTTTCTGCTTCTTTTAGTTGGGTTTTTTTTTCATATCAGGGCTTATCTGCGGGGTACAAAAGCCCTGCAGGTCTGTAAGGGGTGGGCTTTGAATATACTCCAAAAGGTTCTACTTCAAGTGCTGCGGGTGGCACCGACCCCTCCACAGACCCAGAGACACCCAGAGGAGAAATGCCCCCCAGGAAGAGAAAATTTAAAAAAAAAAAGAAAGGGGAAAAAACATTCCAAGCAGCAAACAAAATAAATCTTCCTCTCCAAGCCAAAACAGAGAGAAAATAGCCAGGGACCTTGGCCGGGAAGCTGTTTATTATAGTCATGGGATGTGCTGCCAATTTCAGCAGTTGGACAATTTTCCTTTTCCAGCCCATAAATAGCCACCCCTTCGCTGGGTAGCCCCAGGCACCGCGGGGTGAAGCTGCTTTCCTCGGCTTGGTGGCTGCTCCCCAAACCATCCCTGCTCCGGAAAACACCCCGACCCTCCTGGAAACCCCCCGGCTGGTGAGAGGGTTTGCTTTGGTGAGAGGATGGGGCAGGAATCACCTGCAAAGCCAGGACCTGGTGTGTGAGCGAAGCTCCAGCCTCGCCCGGGTGGCCATGCGGGATGCTCTGCCGGGTGCAGCTGCCCTTTCTCCTTTGTTTCAAGGGGGATTAATAAAGAAAAGAAAAGAGAAACGAAGCTCAGGAGAGCCCGAGCGACAGGCACACCTGCCTGCGGCGTAACCCCGCAGCTGCTCCCCCTTCACCCCCATCTCCAGCCGGTTCCCCAGGAAAGGGGCAGCTGGTGCTCGGTGGGGACTGGTCCTCCCAATGGGAAGGTGGCCCCAGGGATGGACAGTGATCGGCGGGCCCCACGGCTTGCCCTGCTCCCTTCACATCCTCCTCCCCATCCCGTGAAGGCGTGAGACAAAGCAGCTCTGGGAAAGGCAGGCTCCCTCCCACCAGCATGCTGCCTTTTGTCTTGTAATTAAAAACAAACAAAAAATAACACAGGAGAGGAGCCCTCCGGCTGCATCTGCGCGGCTCCTTCACGAGGGCTTGGCTCAGAGGAAAGGAATCCGTGGGCTGTGGAGTCACATCCACGTGGGATGAGAGAAAATGCTCCCACGGGACCCTCTGCCCCCCAAACGCCCCCGGCCACTCGGGGGACAACACTCCTCCTTCGCACAGCCCAGCCCTAGCTCAAAGAGCATCTCTCCACCATCGCTTCCACAGCCAGGCTTCTTCTCCTCGCTTCCCTCCATTCCTCCATGCTCCCAGGAGACCCCTGCCTCATGCCCTCCGTGGGAGAACCAGCCTCTTGCAGCCCCTGGGAGCCTTTGGGTGCCCAAAAGCCCCAGGAGCAGATGCTCATGGCAATGATTTACCTTCTGCACAATGCCAAGGTCATTGTAGCCTTCTGCAGGTGACAACAGTGGCTAGCACAAAGTCCTGGGCCACCAGGTTGATGGTGGTGAAGAGCAGGGTGCTGAAGAGGATTGAGGGCAGCTTGATGCTGCAGAGAAGCACCTGGCTGAAGTAGACCTGGATGTCTGGAAGCCCCAAGACCTTGCTGAGCACGGAGCACCACACAAGACCATCAATAGGCCCATGCCTTGCCCTGCGGCTGCTGAGTCTCCTTGCAGGATGAGATCAAGCATCACAGGTGATGCTCAAAGCCCAGATGATGCTCAGCCCCCTCTCCTCAACCCAGGATTTCATTGGGAAATCATATTGCTCTTACAGAGCATCTGAAACTCCATGGCCCAGAAATGCTCCAGAAAGCTCTCCTTCATCACATCACCCATATCTCTACATGCCTGAAGCAGACCTGGGGCTTGCTCGTACGGCCTTGCAGCCCCTGCAAGGCAAGGTCACAGCAGGCTTTTGGTCGGGGCCCTGAGAACTGGTTCCCCGCTTTGCCGAGGAAAAATTAAATTTTCATTCAAATTTTCACTTCGGCAGCAGAGATATCGGCTCAATTTCCACCTGCTGCTTTGAAGCCTTCTCTTTGCATGGGAGAAGCGCACAAGTGAGAGTTTTCAATTATAAAGCACATACATATAAATGCAGTACCAGCCAGGCGTATGGATTTTAAGCCTAAAAAAATAAAAAAACCCACCCAAAACGAGGGGGACTCAAGCACACACTGTCCCAGGAGATCGCCTGCTGCTTGGCTGCATTCAGCAGGGCCAGCCACGACCTCTCCAGGCCATGGAGGACCATGAGTACTGTGTGTGTGCTTGGTCTGACTTCGATGCCAAGAGCTTGTGACATGGAGCTTGGCTCTTCCCTCCCCCCAAATCAGCCCTGTAGGTCTGGCTGGGGAGATCCTAAGGCTGAACTCAAGGCCAGGCTTTAAGCCGGATGGTGGGGCAGGTTTGGACCCTTCCCTTGAAGGATGCTCAGGGAGGATGCGTGGAGTGGGGATGTGGTCCCCAGGCTATTGCTGTGCCCTCTTCCAGAGGGATAAAAGAGGATTTATCCTCCTTGCAGGGCTGGAGATTCCCACTCTGGCACTCTAATTAGACTGGAAACTGCTCCAAGTGTCATCAGTGGTCTTGGAAAGGGGGGTGGGAGAAGAGGGGAGCTCAGCACTGCTGGGCTTGAATGCAGCGACCAGTGAATGCCCTGTGAAGGATGGTTGTTTGCTCTGGAGCCCCAAGAACAGCTCATCCCCATGTTGCTTAAGAGTAATTTCAACCTACATTTGTCAGGGACAGCTCTTCACAATTCAGCCAGTTGCTGGGTTGGATCCTCACAGAGCATAACTCTACAAATGGCTTAATCCTGTCCCATATCAACCCCCTGTAGATGCCAACCAACCCCACCACCTGTGAGAAGAGCAGCAGTAGCTCCCAAAACCACCCCAGGGAGTGGGACAACACAGCCCGGCCTTTCTACCTCCAGCATCTCTCATAGAGTTGGAGCCAGGCAGGGAGGCACTGGGGAGGTGCAGGAGCTGGGAGCTTGGGGTCAGCTCACCCCAGGGATGCAGGACAAAGAGCTTGGGCTCCTCTACAACTGCTCCAGAGGTGCAAAACCACCTCCTCCACCAGCTTGCAGAGGGCTCAACTCCCGATATCTCCCCAGGCCGCCCCTGGGGAAACAAGGGCAGAGTTTGCAGCCTGGAGCTGAACAGAGCCTGATGAAACACGCCCTGAGCCCAGATCTGTGCCTTGAAAACAATGAGCCAGTAGATCCCAGCTTGTGGGACCACCACAAAGATGGCATTTGCCAGAGCCCCTGCAAGGAAAACCAAGAACTGGAACGGCTTGAAAGGCAAGAGGGGAAACGCTGCTGGGAGAGGAGCAGAGGAGCCTTTGGGGATGTGGCAGTGACACCTTGTAGGAGATGACACCAATGACCGGCAGACACCCCATGAGGTCAGCCTCTTCCAACAGCCCCAGACAAGGCATGGGTCATGCTCTCCAAACCAGACCTGTTTGGAAAGGGGGAACTACATAACCATGCCCACGCCCCCAAAATGCAGCTCCTCAGGGGAGGATCAAGGGACCTTCACAACAGCCCTTCTTCCAGGCCCCCCTCTTGCACTGGTTGACCAGCAGCATCTCTGGAAGCCATCCCTCATCTGGTGCTCATCCCCTCTCTGGCCTTTCCCCAGCCCTTGCCGGTGGGAGGGATGACTACCGGCGGGTCCCCCCCCACCAAGGCCAGCTGCACAGCACACTGAGGGGCCGCCGCCGGCCCGCCAGCAGCTGCCTTGGCCCCAGTTCAAGCCCAGCACTGGTGGAGAGCAGCTTGTTATTTCGGTCCTGCCAGGGGGTTATTTTTAGAAAGCGCTGAACACCTCCTTCTCTGAACCCACTCCTTGAGGTATGACCTTGGGGGGAGCTGCAGGCACACAGCTCCCCATCCCACCACCCTCTCCTTGGGGACCGGAGCTCAGCATCACCCACCCGCATCCCTTGCAAAGCCTCGGTGACAGCAGCATCATCACAGTGGGGCTTGGGGGAGGCAAGGGCAGAAGGGGGGGTTGGGATGAAGCCTGAACTACATCTCAACCCCTGACGCCATCCAGGTTCGCTCCCGGTTTCAATTATCACCTGCTGGAGCAGCAGCTGCCGAGTGCTGGGGAACTCAAAGGCAAGTCAACAAGGTCTTGTTGTTTCAGCTGCTCGGGGACACAGAGCTCCATCCGTGTCCCCCCCCCCGGCACTGCGGGGATGCTGCGGCCCCCCGTGTATGTGCAGAGCTGCTGGGCTTCGCATCCGTCCCCCATCCCGCTCTCCTGGGCAGGTAAACGCCGCAGGAGCTGCCAAGGGGGGAGCAGAGAGAAAGCTCAATAACAACAAGGGGCGGGGGGGGGAAATAATAATAAAGGGAAAAAAAAAAAAAAAAGCCCCACCAAGCCAGCCGCTGCACAGAGGTTATCCGGGGGACAGAGCAAATAATTGGCGAGGCGAACAATGCATTTTAATTAAACCTCTGCAGGAAACGAGGGGAGGGAATCAAGTTAATTGCACGGAGCGGGAGCAGGAGATTAAAAATGCTCTTCGCTCAGAAGATGGTGGCTCCCATCCGCCTGCACCGAGCAAAACAAGGCCACCTGGGGTGGTGATGCTGGCAGGGTGGCCCCCAGGGCTGCCTGGGTGGGGACATGGAGCTCAGGGGATGCTGCTGGGTTCAGCGAGTGCCAGTGGGCTCTGGGGGGGCATCGGGCAGATCTTCCGTGCCAGGGACCCCTGGTCCTCAGGGATGGGTGCTGGTGGAAGGTGCGGGATGAGAGTGGCCATGGAGGCAGCTCCTAGGAAGTCCCCCAGGGATGGCAGGACTTCGTTGTGGCTGCAGGAGGAGGACCAGGGAATATGTCCCACCACAGCCCAGTTCCTTCCCAGGTCATTGCTGCTCTGTGCCCTCTGCTCAGGGCTCAGCCCAGCGCTCTCTCCATGGCTCAGGTGAAACCACCAGCCTTTAGTTTTTCCTGCCCTGGATACCTCAGATTTCAGGCTCTTCCAAGCAGGGAGAGGTGTTTTCCTCAACTATCCGCTTTTCTGATCTCACCCCTTTTGCTCAAGCCCTTGTCTTCACCCTCTCCCTCCATCCAGGATAGTGCAGATGGAGAGGTCCCAACTTGCTGCCAGCTTTTCCTACCCAAGAGAAGAAAAACCATCACAGGCTCAGGGATGCTGGAAAACCAGGCCAGAAGCTGAGCCCAAGCCCCATCCAAGCTCCTCACACCTGGCACCGGTGCAGGGAAGTGCTGCCAACCCAGCACCACCCCTCCTTGGGCATCCACCACCCTGGTGTCCAGGGCAGGAGACATCAAACCTCTGCTCAGAGGCAATTTGTGAGCTCTCGCACTCTGCCCTCCATCCAGCCGCCTGCTAATTAGCAGCAGCCAGTGATGAGAACAGCAATCAGCCCCGCTGCTCGCCTGCTAGGAGCAATCTCCCTCCTCCCCTCCTCTGCATAAATTTCCCAGGCTGTGGTTTGGAGACTCTGATCCCACATAGCTTTATTCACAAGAGAAGTCCCACTGGGGGCAAGGAAATTACTCCAGCGAGCAACATTACCCACGCACGGGATGCACGTACAGGGCACGGCACAAGGGCTTGGGGTTTTTTTATTTCTTTTTGTTGCTACTCAGCATCGAAACCAAAATAAATCCACCGAGAGAGCTCAAAGCCAAGCCTCGCTCCTGCCCGTGGGTATGAGCCGGACAAATTATAGCAATTAAAAAGAAGAAAGAAACACGTGGACTTTGAGAGCTGCAAACCTCAGGCAAGGGGAGAACATCTCGCAGTCACACACACGTGCCGCGCAACCCAAAGCACATCGCGAAATACTTTTCTGTCCTCAGAGGCACACGCTGTCCCTCCGAGCATGCCGTGCCACCGGCACACAGCTGGGACAGCCTGTCCCCGTCACCACCGCTGCCACGGCTTCACACAGGCCCCATTGTACCCACAGCGGAGCTTCTCGTGCCAGAGGGTTGAACTGCAGGTTGAGACCTCTCTCCTAAACCCTGCCCTGATGGGAAACGAGAGCTCGGCTGGGATCTTCCGCTCGCCCTCTGCAGAAAAACCACAGTGCTCTGCTGAAAACACTCGCTCCTGCTGCGCGAAGGAGCTTTCCGCCTGAGCCACCACGAGTAACCAGCCAGAAAAGTGCTTAAAATGGGTATTAAGAGGGAGGGAATTGCCCGATATTTTCAGAATCAGAGCCAGGAGGTGAAGCCTGTCACACGGACAGCGAGGTGGCCGCAGCATCTCTGGACTGTTTGCTCAATAAGGGCCTCCAAAGTATGAATAAAGCTGGGAGGAGGCTGGAGCCGAGCTCGGCATCCCTGAGAAATAGAGGGGAGGTGGGAGCTAAACCAGAGGGTGCAACCTCCTGGACACCCCCCTTGCTGCTACCTCTCCATCACCCATGAGAGGCATGGATGAGGCTGCCCCAGGAAACCTTGGGGTATTAATTTCACCCCTGGTACCAGAGCTGTGCGAGGGTTCCCGGCTGGGAGCAGAGTTTTGGACATGCCCCTCTCTGCGTGCAGCATGCTGGGGACGGGGACATTTGGCAGCTGCCTGCAGGGAAGGTGTCTGAAGTGCTGCTCGCTGTGGGAACATGAGTCAGAGCTCCCTGGTGCAAGAGCCTGACGTCTCCCTCCTGCTCATTTATTCCGCACGTCAAATATTTGCCCTGCGCATGTTATTCAGGAGCTTTTTTTTTTTTTTTCCCCTTTCTGCTGGCTGTGACAGCTTATTAAAAAAACACCACAGTGCCATCTTGGGAAACTTGGCCTCCCAGCTAAGCCTGCTCGAGCATCCTTTTCCTTGCCTGCTTCGGGGATCGGCTCCTCTCCAAGCATCCGCGCTGCGGGGACCGAGAGGGGCTGGATGCCAAAACCCACAGGCCAAAGCAATCACCCCATGGGGCTGGAAAGGTCACTTCAGATGCATTTCCAGCACTGTTTGAGCAACAGCAAAGCCAGGAGCCTGTGGGCAGCGAGCAGTGGCCCTGCCTGTCCCTCCTGTCCCCTGCCCTGTCCAAGCATCCTGCCTAGAAGCCACAGGAGAGGCCAGCCAAGGAAAACTGCTCAATTTTGCCTCCCTTCGGCAAGGAAGCAGCTTTGCTGGCTGCCAGCCCCAACCGTAATCCCATGGGGACCTCAGTCTTTCCATTTTTCCTGTCACGTCCCTAGATGTCTTCTTTGTAGGGCTTCTCACACCCTACATGCCCCCCATCCCCAGGGAGGAGGATGAGGTGTTTATCTCAGCTAAAGGCTGGAGAAAGTGCCCTTCTGCAGAGATGACAAAGCCCCGCATCCCACCTGGGATTTCTGTCCTGTGATTGCAGCCGAAAATGTCCCATTTCATCAGGCAACTGCAGAAACGACTCATAAAACACAAGCCTGGGGATGCAGCTGAGCAGATTGGCCACCGCGCGATGTGCTGCTGGATAAGCACGGAGTGCTGCAGGGAAAAAAACCATCCCTCCACCCTATTTATGAGAGGAAAAATCACCCTTCAATCACCATTTGCATTCCCAGCTACCACACACACCAGGCTTTAGGTCTTTGCAAGAGCTTCCCAGGATCAGGGCTGGGATTTCTGGCTGGTGGGGGTTCCAGAGCTGCTCCCCACCAAGCATGCTTCCTCCTCCCCAGGGCTTGTGAGGAGCCACAATGCGTGGAAAAGCCCCAGGGCTGGAATAAACCTGCAAGCAGCTTTCACAGCACTGTCAGAAATAGCACCAGGAGCAGAGGTGCTGAAGCTGATGCTCTGCTTTGCCCAAGACGATGTGCTCAGCAGCTATCTGATGCTGTCCTTATGCTTGGTGGCCTCTGTGGACCCACAAACGAGTCCCAGCAGGACCCACACCCACTGGGCTGATGCTTGGCACAGCAAAACCTTCAGTGCATGGAGCAGAGGTTTGCTGCACCGGCTATGCTACTAGTGGGGGGAGAGAAGGGAACTGCCTGGTGGGCCCAGCCTCCGTTAGCACTGTGTCCTCTCCACCAGGAATATACAGAATCATAGAGTCAGAGAATTGCTTTGGTTGGAAGAGACCTTGAAGCTTGTCAAGTCCAACCATTAACCCAGGACTGCCAGGGCACCACTAACCCATGGCCCTCAGCACCACTTCTCCACGGCTTGGAAACCCCTCCAGGGATGGGGACTCCACCACTGCCCTGCCCAGCCTGGCACAGCCCTTCACAACCCTTGCCAGGAAGAAATTTGTCCTAACACCCAACCTAAACCACCAGCAGCACGTCTTGAGGCCGGTTCCTCTTGTCTATTGCTCGTTCCTTGGGAGAAGAGCCCAACCCCACCTGGCTCCCACCTCCCTTCAGGGAGCCGTACAGAGTGAGGACATCTCTCCTGATGCATCCTCAGGCATCGTACTCAACCAGCTCCAGAGGGATCTGCCAAGAGGGATGCATGCTGGCAGGAAAGACCTGGGATTTCCCAGCTTATCCAGCCTTTACAGAGCTGCACGTCCCACTCCACTTGTGGAGGGGCAAGTTAGGCTGAGCTCATGGCAAGAACCGCTTGCAGCTGAGCCCAACAACCTTTGGGGAACCAGCAGTGAAAAAAATCATCGCTCAAGTGAAAGCCTGGTAAAAATAATTCGGCCAAGACACCACCACACACCTCCCTGGCCGGTCAAGGAGCTGCACTGACCTTGTCTGAACACAGTGTCCCGGGTTGAAATGCAGAGCGAGAGGATGTGACTCACATGTGGGCTGTGGCCGCAGAGGACAGATGTGTTTCGTTACTGTCCAGGGCCCTATCTGCAGCTCTGTCTGTACATGCAGTGACTCAGCCTTGCCTTCGAGTCCTTCCGAAAGAGCAGCCGTGGAGCATCTTTTCCCAGCAGCATCCTTGTGCTGCTGTGAAACAGATTTGGGAAGTTCAAGCTCCTGCAAGGGGAAGAAAATAAAATAAAATAAATGAAAGTCATGTTTCTCCACAGGAATCTTCCGATTTCTGTTGTAAGTCATTCAGAGAAGGATAAAAGCAAATGCTTTAGCGGTGGGACCCGTCTCTAAGTTTAGAGACCTAAAAGCTAAACATCCTTCCCATCCCAATAGGACACCAATGAGTCCTCTGGGTTTTCTTAGACACCATACAAGAAGAGGAAACATCTTCTGGAGGTGCTCCATGTCTGGAGGGAGGAATAAGGGCATTGCAACAGGTCTCCTTCCTTTAATCTCCAGGAAATTCAGCAGCATTTAGTGGAGAGAGAGCCCCAGAGCACTGAGGTAAGGCTGAGCCACCACATATTAGACACCAGAGAGTCTAAAGAGGGGCATACTGCAGCCAGCCAAGCATGGCACATTCCTTCTGTGGGTCTCCTGCAAAACCCAGACCTGGTCTCCAGCCCCACCACTTCGGTCAGTGTGTCCCCTCCCCAGTTACCCCCACAAACAGCCTTTTCCACACTCACCTTCACTCTTTACCCGCCCTGTGCTGACATGGCTGGGTACCAGGGGACACCATGGGGTGATGGCCAAGGTCCCCAACAGCAAATAACCCCTGTGCTGCACCACACAGAAACTCCTCATCAGCCCAGTGGTTTTCCCAGTGGGAGAGCAGATGGGGCCACATCTGCCAGGAACTTTTCCCCGGGCACATCCTGGCTTTGAAGGCACCAATTTTACTTTGATGCCCATGTGCGACGTGGGGCCAAGCGCTGCCTGAGCCAGGGGCCAGACAGCTGGGAGCCAGCCATGCAGTTCACTTGGCAGACACTTGATGGGGCTACGAAACCAACTACTGGCACACCCGGCAGAAACAGGGGGGGCAAAACTGCCTCTGCCAGATGTTCTGGGGGTCCCTCTTCGCGGGTACTGGGCTGGTGTTGCAATAGCTGCCAGCATCCATGCGGGATGCTGGTGCCGATGCAGCGGTACCCGGTGCCTGGCAGCTTCGGTCGCATCCTGGACACTCTGCAGCCACAACCAGCAGCTGGACAAAGCTGGAGGCTCCATCATAAAAGCCTTTTCCATTGGAAGGCATGGCAAGGGAGAGCAGGCAGCGCCGGCAGCGCTACCTCGCAAAGCATCGACCTCCTGCCCAAACCCAGGCCCTTTGCAGGCTGTCACGGTGGGCTTCAGTGGGAATTCCCCATGTTCCACCCCAAAGCAAAGAGAGGGTGGAGAGATGCAGCCCCAAAAGCAGGGCCTGAGCTTGGGGACAGGCACAGCCCCGCATTGCGGAGCCCGCTGCGGGCAAGGGCCAGCCCCGAATTCCCCCGGCGCTGCTGTCAAACTTTCCAGCACGGCTCTAAATTCACCAGCCTGGCTCCAGCTGGCCGAGCAAGCTGGCAGCAGCGTGAGAGAGTGGGTAGCGAGAGTCAAACCTCTCCTGCTAGAGAGAAAAAAAATAAAATAATAATAATAAAAAAAGAGTAAGAGATGGGCTCCATAAATCAGGAGCTAGTTACTGATGGAGAAGACTCCCCTCCCTCTTGCTCTGCACACTGCAGCACAAATTATGGCCCCAGCTTCGCTGTTGTTCGGTGATGAACATCTGAAAAGGCTGTGACAGATGAGAAAAGGGATGATTTAACAGCCATAAATCCAGGCGGCTTAGAGGTGTTTTTACAACCAAGCCCATCTTGAATCCCCTCTGTTATGAATACTTATCACTCCCAGACACCACTACAATGGAAAGATTTTTAGCAGCTTTAATAGAGACGCAATAAAACCCCCTGGAGCAAACATCCTTTTTATCCCTCGCAGGAGGGAGAGGGGCTGAGAGCCGCTTGCTGTGCTCCGGGCTTGAAGGACCGAGCTGGAGCAGCCACCCAGCCACCACCAGCCCCTGGTTTAACGGATGGTGGCATCACCCGAGAGCTGGATCAGCTTTCCTCAGGCTGTTGGGAGAAGGGTGTAATCAATACCCCGCAGAGAAGGAGGGAGGGAGGAGAGCTCGGCTGCACCCGTGATGTGCACCACTTTCCTCCTCCAGTGCTGCTCCTACCTTTGCCAGGGTCTCCTCCTGCACTTCCTCACATCCCAGCTGATCTAACTCACCTTTGAGGATTTAAACCAAGGGTGGTTTCAGCTCCACCAAAGGCTCTCCTGGGTAGGGTGTCACAGCTCAGCTGCCTCTCGTTTCTTTTAATGCACCTCGGTTCATTACAGCTCAGCACCCACCACACAACAAGCAGGACAGGGACACTGGGAGATCTCCCAGCTTGGGGTTAAGTGGCCAAGGATCTCATTCCCTCTTGCTACATCCTTCCTATGCCATTCTGCAAGAGCAGGCTGCACCCAGGCAGTGCAATCAGAGGTGCTGGGGGTGCACCCACTGCAAAGGGCACCTGGCGCTGAGCAAATATCTGAGGAATAAACACCTCCTTTCTTCTGCACACAAGCTTATCGGGCAAAGCAATAAGCTGTTCGTCGGCTGCAGGTAACAAAAGCCATCCCAGGGCACGTGGCTTCTGGTTCCCCAGAGCCCACACCCATATAAAACCCCAGGTAAAACATCTGAGCATGGGCTGCAGGGCTGATGGATTCCCTTCTGTGATGGTGAACCTGTGGAATGATCCAAGGAGGGTGTTTAAAGAAGAGAAGGAGCAGGGCAAGCTCCTTCTGAAGAGAAACGTGGCCATGAAGCCCTGCTCCTGAACTAGCAAGAGAGAAACCAGCACTGCAGGGCAGGGAACGGGCTCAGCTTGGCCATACACAGACCCAAGGGGACATGGTCTCCAAAGCCTGGGTGGAGGATAACACTCTCAGCCCATTAATCTAAGTAAACATCTTTTTTTTTTTTTTTTTTAATAAGATAATACTGAGTAATTGATTTTTAAATACACTGAAATCAAATGTCCCGAGGCCAGAGCAGGATCCCAGCTCCCCAGTTGGATCAGCGGCGGCCGGCAGAGATTGAGCACGCAGGGGAAAAGAAAAGAAGAATTAAATCTCCGTCGTGCGCCAAGCTGGCTGCGGGGCAAACGCTAACATTTCTTTAAAAGGTGCATCCATTTTTCCCTATTAAAAAAGTAGGTCATCAAAAGGGAGAAGCTGGATTGGGGGCGGGAGGGGCTGAGCTGGAGAGGACACCAGGGACCATCGAGGCCAAGCAGGCAGCGCAGAGAAGATCCGTCTGATTAAAACACATGACAAAAAAGTCAGTTTAAGACGANCGGGAAGGATATACGGACATTTTTTCTTTCTTTTTTTTTTTTTTTTTAGAAAAATACACATGCAAATAATATATATTTCACCGCTAAACTTTTCGCTCGTGTTGGGAAAAAAAAAATATATATGTAAGAAGAAAGAAACACAGCAGGATTTGGGAAAGCCCCGAGTTGAGATAGACCTGGGGATGCTGCGGGGATGGGATGCTCCAGGATGCAGGGCTTGGTGCTGAGCTGCTGTGCTCCATCAGAAAGGTTCTCACTGGGGTGAGGCGTTGCTGGAGGGGACTAAGTGCACGATAGTCCCCTCTGGCAACCCCTCACCCCAACAAAAGTCTTTCTCCAGCAACTCTCCCAGGTTTGAGAATGGCCAAGGGAAAGCCAGTGCTGGATCTGACCCTTCCATGAGACCCAGAGTGGAGCGAAGTCCCAGCCCCAGCAGCAAGCCCAGCCCCTTTTAGGTAAAAACATCATTTTGCTGCTAGGAAATGACACCAGAAACGGAGGGCTACATGGGCGAAAAAAATAAAACCCTCTTATGCTCTTTATCCTATGGGATATGGCCGACAGCATGGGGGAAAATGGGCTGATGGTCTCTGGAAAGCCTCCAGCTTTATGGTTCAGGACATTTGGGTGATGATATGGAGTAAACTGTGTTTCCTCTCTGCAAAACCCCGCAGGCAGCACAAGGAAGGGTTCCCAAGGGAAGGATTTCCCTCCAGCTCCCAAGGAGCCTTTGATCAAGGAAGGCAGCAGCACTTTGCAGCCCCATATGAGCTCCCAGCAAGGCCCAACCCTGCCCATGTCCCCGGCCAGGGGTGACATCCCTGGCTACGCAACACAACCTCTTGCCAGACTGACCCAGGTCGGCTGCTGCATCCCATCCTCATCCTCAGCAGTTGGCTGAGGACAAACCCTTATGCTGCCAACACCCAGTGCCTCACTGGGGAGGGAGATGGGTGGAACTGGAGGCAGATCCAGCTGCTCTCCCCCAGCGGTGGCTTCCCTGGGCAGCCAGATGAGGCCCCAGCAGCTGGATGTGGTCCCCACCATCACCTCCCGCATCCCTGCTCCAGCTTCATCCTCTGTTGCGCTCGCCCAAAGCTTGCCAGCGGGGAAAGGCAGCGGGAGACTCACAACCTTGGATTATACTGGATTTCCTGCTGTCCATGGCAGCCTCGGAAAGGCAGCGCAAAGATATTTGGCAGCTCCGCACCCACCGCCGTTGTGCCGGGGAAACGCTGAAGGCCACAGGCAGCCTTTTGCGGCTGGGCTGCAGCAGTCACTTTTTGCTTTTCCCTTGGTTTTGGGGGTTTTCACCTGACAAAATACACTTTGAGGACTGTCTGCTCTGCAAATAGACACGGGAGGGTCTGGCAGGGGCAGGGAGGGCTGCTTGGCTCCTATTTCTACAGGCTGCCCTGGTGCAGCTCTACAGTTTGGTGGACGATCATGCAGGTTTTATTGCAGCTTGTGTGTATGATTTAAGTAGCCCAGCTTCAGCTTCAGGTAGCTCCGGAGATAGGTTTTTCACCCCTCCCCACCCGCTCCGGCCGCCGTCTCTCTGCCGCGACGTGTCGGCCAGGCAGCTATTCGGTGGCCATCTGCTCGATGTGGTCGCTGAGCAGCTTGTATTGCTCTGCAGGAGGGAGAAAAGGGTGCTGGGAAGGTGCTGAAGCACCATCCTGGCCAGGCAGGTGGGCTTCATCCCTCCAGGACCCCACAGATGGGCTGACGTCCCCCAGGCTAGCCCCTACCTTCATCCAAATTGCCGATGGTCGCCTGCTTCTTCAAGAAGTCACTGCAGAGCTTCTTGTTCAGGCCAAACGCCAGCATGTTGTGAATGAAGGTGCTGAGGAAGGAGAGAGATGCTCTTGGTGAAGGCAGGGCCAGGCTGCCCTTTTTTCTCCCCACCTTCCTCGTCCTCCCCTCAGCCCCTTGTACCAGGCACTGGGATGATGCTCAGCTTTGGGCGAGTGCGGTGGGACCTTGAGGTACCTGGATTTTCTTCCCCCCCACCTTCCTCTTCCTCCCTGCAGCCCCTTATAGTGGGCTCTAGGATGATGCTCAGTGGTGGGACAGCATGTTAGGTCCCTATGGTACCAGGATTTTCTTCCCTCCACCCTCCTCTTCCTCCCCACAACCCCTTGTACTGAGTGCTGGGATGACACTTGGCTGTGGAGAACGTGCTGGGACCCTGTGGTGCCTGGATTTGCAATGTAAGGAGCAGGAACAGGTCCCAGGGAGAAGCATCAAGCATCCTCTGCACCATAAGGGATGTCCCCACTGGGGGGACATTTGTAAGGTGTGTCCCACCAACAGCTGGCAAGGATGCAGGTCCCCGCGCCCTGCTCACCCCAGCTGCCCGAAGGTGATGTTCTCGTTGAAGCGGAGGCTGTCGTCTCGCTCCTCCTGCGTCATGTGGCACCACTTCTCCCTGCAAGACAAAGCCTGTCTGGCACCACCGTCACCCCCCGGGATTCCCTGGGAACCCCCGCCAGCTTCCCCCCTCCCCGGGCTACTCTGCCTGAGGACAGGAGGGCACTGAGATCTCCTTGGCTGCTGGCACACGTGCGATGGTAGGTGAGCTCGCACAAGCTCATCCATCCACAGAGCTCTCATCCTGCAGCATAGCAAGAGATGGCCCAGCAAAAAGTCTTCTTCAATACTGAGCTTTCTCCTGAAAGCCCTGGAAGACCTCTGAAAGGAGGTTGGAGCCAGCTGGGATCAGGATCTTCTCCCAAGGAACACGCAACAGGACAAGAGGAAATAGCCTCAAGTTGCACCAGGAAGGTTCAGGTTGGACATGAGGAAAAATTTCTTCCGTGAAAGGGCTGTGAAGGGCTGTGCCAGGCTGGGCAGGGCAGTGGTGGAGTCCCCAGCCCTGGAGGGGTTTCCAAGCCGTGGAGATGTAGTGCTGAAGGACATTGGTTAGTGGTGCCCTGGCAGTGCTGAGGGAACAGTTGGATGAGCTTGATGAGCTTAAAGGTCTCTTCCAACCAAAATGATTCCATGATTCTACGATTAAGACCTAGGAAACAGCACTGACATCTCCAGCATAGAGCTTGTGTCCCTCAGCTTTGGTGCCATCACTTTGGCATGAAGGACAAGCAAGGAAGCAGGGGGGGGTTTGCAGCTCTTGGGCCATCCCAGCAGGGCTGCACTGAAGCCTGCCAATATGGGAGGGGTACTAGGAGGGTACCAAGCATCTCTCCCCTACCTGCAGCAGGACTCCAAGCCCCTGAGTCCCCAGCAAGGTGCTCCTCAAACATACCCCCAACTCCAGCAGTGTGGGGGGCTCCTGTACCACTTCCCACAGCCCCAAAATCCCAGCACTGCCCTGCAGATACCCCGGCTCCACTCCGGCTCCCTGGCAAACACAACTGCAGCATTGCCTTGAAGGAAAGGCGAGGTGGTTTAAGCTCTAGATGTTTGCAACAGACTCAAGGAGGTGGCAGGAGCCCCCATCCAGGTGTCCCACCGTGCCACAAAAATGTCACTGCAATGCTCAGGTGGTGGCAGGGGGGGGCTCAGTTCATGCACGCCGGGGAAACTACAGCTCTGGGGTGATGCCAGCCCCCTCCCCAGAACTCAGGTGAGGTTACAGCCATGGATAAGAGGAGGAAAAGCAAGGAAAAACAGGGATAGGTAGAAGAAGCACAGCTCTGTGGAGGAGAAGGAAGAGGAGAACA
The DNA here is from genome assembly GCA_013400335.1 of Eurystomus gularis. Lineage (NCBI taxonomy): Eukaryota > Metazoa > Chordata > Aves > Coraciiformes > Coraciidae > Eurystomus > Eurystomus gularis. Next base: position 1,050,505 of record VZZY01009598.1, on the reverse strand, counting down.
CCAGGAGCGCACCACACGCTTGTAGCTCGCACTAGCTGGCCAGCACGCCAAGCAGGGTGGGAGAAGCTGTGTCGGGTGGGAAAGGTGACTGGGAAGAGGGGGTTTCAGTGGGGTTGGCTCAGCCCCAGGGCATGTTTTTGGCTGAAAATGGAAAAGGAGGAGTGCTCAACCAGGGAGAGCCCAGCCTGGGAATCTGCCGAGCTGAGCCTTCGGTCACCAAGGGCGAGCTGCTTGTATTTATAGGGCTCTGGAAACTCATGTGATATGTTTAAAGGGATTTTAAAAGAAAAAAAAAGAAAAAAAAAAGGTGTCTTTTCTCCCAGATAAAGCTTACGATAGCAAATAAAAACCACGTCCAAATCTGGAGGCTGCAGAGAAAGGAGAAGCAAATTAAGGGGCTTTGAAATCTGGAGGCAAAACTTCACAGCTCTCACTGGCCCGCTTACAGAAAAGCCTGTTCTTAACTTTTCTTCTTTTTTTTTTTTCCTGCCTTTTTATGTTTTTGAGGGAGGAAGGAGGAAGAGAAAAAAAGAAATATCACAGTGCCCAAGAAAAACTGGCCGTGTTTCTGGCTCGTATTCTGGTCTGGGAAGGGGGAAAGCCCACGGGGGCTCTGCTCAGCCCCTTTGATCTTTATCCCGGTAGGTGCAGGGGTCTGTGACCCCACGGGCTGTGCCAACACCTTGCCCATATTTTGGCATAGCCAGGAAAGCCTCGCCAGGGCATCGGTGAGACCCGTGCTGGTGGGATTGGCTTGGGTCGGTCAGCATCGCTCATCTTGCGGCAGCTCAGCTCTGTCTGAGCGATACCAAAGTTATCCATTAGCTGTAGCCATGCGGAAGATTTACTGCCAAGCTTCAAAGAACCCTCATCCTCTTGCTAATGCCACCACTTGGAGTGATTTGCTCCAGGATGGAATATTCCAACGCTCCAGCAAGAGAGCGAGGACTCTCCCCCAGCTCCGGTGGCTTTGAGCTCTGCAATCGTGACATGCAGCCTCCGCTCGCATTTTTCTTTTTATCTTGGGGTGGCAGCACAAGAGCGCTTTGGAAAAAAAATTAATAGAAGGACCAGCTTTTCCAGCTGGCAAAAGATCCTCAGCACCTCTATGCAGCAGCAGAAGCCGGGAGCAAGCAGGAAGGGTGGAAGAGGGGGATGATTTCTCCACAGAGACTCTCAGTTCATGTCCGAAACCTGCCCAGGGAACTGTTCCCAGCACAAGCGTCTGACTCCCACAGTAAAATATCACAGCTTGAAACCTGTCAGGTTTCTTTTTAATAAGCTGCATTAAATAGGAACCAATCTAAACCTCTGTGGTCCTTTTGAGAGGGTGATGCACATAAAGTCAAACCCCCATTGGCCATTCCTCCCTGGTGGAGAAAGGGCCTTTCTGAGCCTTCCTGAAACAAGTTCCCCCCCCATCCCCAGGGCAGGATTTGGACCTGAAGTGAGCGTCAGGCTCTGGACACTAAATGCACCGAAGTACGGGGACAGACACACCTCTTCTCCTCTTCCTCCCCAGTGTTCCCTCTGGAGCGGCAGCAGAAACGGGGCCGACAAAAGTGGTGCGTGAAAGATCATGCAAGACAGAGGGATGGAGGGGAAAGGAGAGAAGAAGAGACGGAAAAAGGTTGTTAGAGGCAGAGAGAGGAAAGAGAGAGACAAAGAGGAGTTTAGTTCTGGTTCCTCCCACCCATCCCCTGCCCTCCCCACCAAGAGGAGAAGAAACATCCCCAGGTCCCTCTGCAGCCCTGGGAGGACGCAGCCCGGCCACCCCAGCAATGCCCTGGCCACCCTATAGAGATAGTCACAACCCCATCACCATGGACCCTCTGGCCACCTGCCCCATGGCCAAGCACCATAGCTGGCATTTCAAACCCAACCTGGGGGATGCCAGCCCTCACCAGCCAGCTCCTCCTGCCAAGGATTTGAATCCTCAGTCCAGCAAGCAGCCTCCCAGTTCACTTAGTGGTTTCCATTATCCTCTCCAGAGGACCAAGGTGGGGTCACCACCACCTTCCAACCCCCCCTGAGATGTTCCAGGCTGCAGCTCCCGAAGCTCATTCATTAGTCAGGCTCGTTTCTGCAGCAGAGGCAGGCTCAGCCATCAGATTAATTGAGAAAGGCACCGGGAGCAGAGAGCAGCTGCCGGTGGCATTATGTCCTTGTGAGACATTCGCTGCTGCTAATTTGGGGCTTAATCAAAGCAAATGCAGTTACGGGTACATTACTGTTCAATCGGTTCTTTCGGTGGCTTGCTTGGGAAGAACAGAAAAGCAATAAAGGAGAAAGTGGAGACGGATCAGTGCACGGAGCCTGGCAGAGCATCCCATGGTGGGAGGCAGGGCTCAGCCGCCGCTTAGCTTAGGTTTTGGGGAGGATGGAGGAGGGCTGGCTGCTTCAAGAAGTGCCGTCACTGCTCGGAGAAGGGGCTGGTCAAACGCTCCAAACTCAATGGCTCTCAGACCGAGAGCTCAAAGCCTCAAAGTGCTGCCCACACAGGGTCTTTGGAGGGGTGAAGCCGTGTCTGAGAGAGGAGTGAATTGCTCGAGCCCTCGCGCAGCTCCGTGGTGGAGCAAGAGATGAGCATGAGCCTGAGGAGGATCTCACCAACCCTTGTACCCTATGGGGTGTCTGGGTGCCCAGCTGCTCCCTGCACACAACTACCCTCCGAAACGAGCAGCCCCTTCCCTTTGCAGGGTTTATCCCGATCTCCCCAGCTCTCGGGGCTGACCACACTGCCATCTCCAGCTCTCATCCTTGCTGGCTGCTGGCCTTGGTGCCCACGCTGCACTGGAAGGACTTTTGGGGACAGCAGGGACCCAGAGCATCCCCTCCCCATCCACTGCACATCCCCAAAGGGCTGCATCAAGCATCTTTTCCAGGATCTCCTTGATCAAGCATCAACAGCTTGAACTCTGGCTGGGTTTTCTGGACACATCTCTAGGGCTTTGTCCTTGCCAAAATGAGGCAAAATGAGCAATAAAAACTTAATGCTCCCAAATCCCTCAGAGGATGCAGATCCCACCCACCTCACAGCCCAGTGGCCCCTTGGGTGGAAAGCAGAGTGTTTCCCCACGGTCAGTAATGCTTAGGGCCGTTGGGAGCAGGAGGCAACGCTGGGTGGGCTGGAGGGGACATGATGTCTCCTTTAGCCATGAGGACATGTCCTACCTGGTGGTGGGTGACCTCTTCCTGCGCTCGCAGTGCACGGCGTCGAAGAAGGCGGCGTTCCAGAACCGCAGGTTGTGCCTGCAGGGGGGGAGGGTGGGAGATGTTGGGGATGGTCACCTCCCATCTCCACCAGCCTACCCCCGAGTCCTCCCAGGGCCGAGCTCACCCACTTCCCAGGAGATGATTCAAGGGGTGCTAAGCGAGTCTGGTAGATTTGGTCCGTTTTTGGACCAGCTCCTTATGTGGCTGCAAACACACTCTCACTGGCACAAGGGATGTGCAAAAGCCACGGCCACCTCTTTTAGGGGCAGCAGCAGTTCAGAAGCGCTCTGAACAACTGGGGGATATGTGGGCAAGGAGGACAAATTCCCTCCTTGGGGAGGCCAACACTGGGAAGAAGCCAGCTTGCCCCAGGTAGGCTTTACCAGATCGGCTGCTGCTTGAGGTGCATGTACAGGTAGATCTTCTCTCCTTTCTTCTCCTCCTCTGGGCTCTGCACGGAAACTGTGGAGACACACAGTTACATGCCGAGGTCTGGTTGACTCCCACCTTCCCACCCACAAACAGATTTGTGGCCCCCTGCCAAGCAGCTGTGACGGCAACGTTTGCAACCAAATGCTCATCCCCAACACATCCTCAGCAACGTGAAGAGGAGCTTTGACTACCCTTTGTGGTCAGATATTAACCCTGATCAAAGCATGGATGTCCCAGGAAGATACTCGAGGGACTGGACTGCTGGTTTGATGGCACACACGCTTACCAGAGGGAGGCTGTTGCAACCTGTGCCACTGAGGACAAGATGCCACAAGATGTCCTTGTGGGACAAGAGCTGTGATTGCGCCAAAGCAAGGAGCTGTTAAGGCTCCTTTGGAGCACTTCTCTAGGAGCTCGGAGGAGACAGCATCAATCCTTCCTCCCCTTCATCCCACCCCATAGCTCTGGCAATGCTGAACACCTCATACTACTTCCAACCCTCTCTCCTCCCCCAAGGATACCTTGATCATCAGGTCAAGCAACACTGGCTCCACTCACCTGTCTTCTTCAGCTTCTCCTTTGGTTTGTCTTCACCTTCACTGTGGCACAGAGACCAGTGTCAGCTCCGAGAAAGCCTGTCCCCCTGACAGCTCATGCAGCAAAGCCCCGCCCCCACCCTGGTGAGAGGACCACCTTCACTTGAAAGTCCCCCTGCTCCCATGCCACTGTCCCCAAGACCAGAAAGGTGGCCATATGATGTCCATCCCAGTCAGATCCAGTACAGAGATGATGCAGAAGAACGCAAAGCAACAGCACCGTCTCCTGGAACCACATATCTCCATGGCCAAGGAACACAGGACTCCCACACCATGAGAGTCCCAATGATCAAAGCATGATGCATGGGACCAGGCTAGAGACCATCTTCCTATGGCCATGATAACCCCTGGCTCATGGTGGCCCTACACTCAGGAGGTTTCTGGCTTGGTCACATTATGGGTGCCTGCCTCAGCCCTCCCTGTCCACCCAATGGAGTGGCACCCACTCGCTCTTTTTGGTGGTAGGACCCTTCAGTTTGGTCTCCAGGCCTCCAAAGAAGCCTTTGACGTTCTCCGTCTTGGCCGATGTGTTTTTCAGCAGCCTCTCTGCAATGTCCTTCTTTTCTGCCAACCAGCTGTTCGCCGACTTCAGGTATGAGTCGATGCTGCCCATGGGCTTCTCCTTGGCCTCCAAGGGCAACGCGTGGGTCTTGCCTGCAGGCAAAGTGTCAGGAGCTCAGTTGGCCCCATGGTCCTGGGTGCTCCCAGCTCCTGGGGAACCTGCTCCCACCTACAAGCTGCACCATGGGGATCAGGAGCCAGATGGAACTGGTTTAGACCCCATCCCAATTCCTGTAGGTCTTTACTCTCCCCATCATTTTGGATAGGAAATCTAATCCCCTGTGGAGGAGTGACCACCATCCATCCATCAATGAGCCAAGGTGCTTCTGGCCTAGGGCATTTACATGGAATCATTTAGGTTGGAAAAGACCTTTAAGATCATCTAGTCCAACCATATCCTTACTCTACCAAGTCGGCTGTTAAACCATGTCCATCCCCAGGGTCAGGGAACATCTAGTGAACTGCCACATCCAAACATCCCTGGCCAGAAGCAATGACAAACCAGTATCAGCATGAGCTACCACCCCAGCGAGGGTCTCTGGCAGGTTTGCACAACTTCACAACCATGGAGGCTCTTTTCTGCTCAGTATGGGACTCAGCCAAGCTTGGATACTCCTCCGTTCCCCCTCCCATGCACAATACACACTTCACCCCCAGTCTCCAGCACAAGCAAAGCCCGAGGGTGCAGGCACCTCTTACCCACGTAGTAGTAGGTGAAACACATGGTCATGAGGTTCTTGGCAGGGCTGAAGTCATCCATCTGGTGACACCTGCCATGGAGGGAGGACTCAGTGAAGACACCCAGCAATGGCAACCCGAGCAGCCTTGCGGTTGCTGGCCCTCCTCGAGCCGCGGCTCTGATCTCAGGGGCTTTGGGTGACTGCAACCCAACCCCAACTTACTCGAACAGCACGAGGGCGAACGACTGCATCAGGCGGTAGAAGGTCTGCTCCGAGACGCACTTGGAGTTGCAGCGCTGCAGGCACAAAGCCCAGGGTTTAGCAGAGCTTTGCAGGGCAGCCGCCTGGGCAAGCAGCAAGGACAACCTCAGCTCCCCCCCACCGCAACAACCCTGCATTTAACCACCTCGAGATGCATTTATTCGCTTCTGGATCTCCCTGTACTGAAGTTCCTCCCTTTCCCCAAGTTCCTGCCCCCCCCAAATATTATTCTGGGGTATTGCTGAATTCCCCTGACCTGAGCCTCCTGCCCAGGCTGCTTCAAATCCCTGGCACAGGATCACGGCTCCTTGCCCATCTGTCCCCTTACCTGGGCGCTCACGTATCTTGCGAACCACTCCCTGCCCTTCCCGTTCTCGCTGCTGCAGAGCTCACCAAACCTGGCCTTCTCTTCTTGGTCCAGATCCTCTCTGAAATGGGGAAAAAGAAAAGAGCACCATTAAAATTGAGGATGTGGCCAGCATCCCCTATCCAGCCAGAACATCTCTGCTCCCCAACATCATCCTGGTGCTGCAATGCTGGGAGGAAGGCAGAGGAAGAGGAGAAGGGGAACATCCATTTTGTCATCCCTTGGCTTACACTGCTTTTTTTTCCCTCCCTGGCAGGGAGGAAACGAAAGGCAGAGGGAGAAGGGAAGAGCCAAGGACAGCCCGAGCAGAAGCTGAGCTCCAGAGACAGGCGCTCTGCCCCAGAGCCAAAACAACCCCTGTTGCTGCTCCTCACACTCGGTTTGCTCAATCCTGCTTGACACGCCGAGCCACAGCGTTATGGAGACCACAGCAATGGGAGCTGGGGGGGGGGGAAATGCAGGGTTTAGGGGGACAGAGCTGGGGGTGAGCTGCCGGGATTTGCACGAGCATCAGCAGAGATGCCCAGTGGTGGAGAGGAGATGGAGATCCCCAGTGTAGTGAGATCCTCAGCATGGGGAGCCCCCAGTATGGGAAAGGGGAGAAAGAAGAGAGGAGGGAAGCTGGGGGTGAAGGATGAACAAGATGTGCCCAAAAGAGGCAAGTCAGAGCCTGCATCCCCCCTTAGCTCCAACATCACGTTATGGCCAGGAGTAACAAGCTGCGTTAGCCAAGCACGGATAAGGACAAAACCCAACGCTCCTGGAGTGGGAAAACAGCCAGATCCCATCCCACAGGATGTCCCCTTGGCAGCAGGCCCCCCTGGCTCACCCTCCACTGAAGATCTTCTCCACATAGTGCCGCATGAACTCCCGGCGCTCAGCCATCACTTCATCCCGGGCTGACTCAGTGCTCTGGCTGGAGGAGAAGGACTCGTTGGAGGAGGAGCGGTGGTAGCCACCCCAGCGCCTCGGAGAGTCGCCCATGTCATTCTCGCTGTCCGCCGACTCGGTGGCATCGCTCTCCTCCCCAGCCACATCCTCTGTGTCCTCCAGGTGCCCATTGTCGCTGGGGGCAGTGGGAGGAGAGGGCTGTGGAGGGGTGCAAGTGGGTGCTTCAGCATCGAAGTCGATGAGGTTCCCTACGGGGACGTCCAGGGGGGCCTCCATGGCTCTCCTGGGGGATGTGGTGGTGTTGTGGGGACTGGCTCCTTGTTCTTTGGTCCCTCACTGGGGTGTTGAGGCCATCGCTGGTGGGAAGCCTGGGAGGACGGGCTGGCTAAGGCAGGCAGGCCCTTCTGCAGGGGGACAGGTTACTGCAGGACATCTGAAAGACAAGGGGAGAACAAGAGTAAGGACAGGGCTCCAGAGAACTGCCACCATAGACCCTGGGCAAGGAGAACATATGTCACCTCTTATGATGTCCCCAGAATGCCCACAGCAGCAAGGAGGGAAAGGACAGGGACACACCGGGCGTACAGAGGTGGCTGCTCTCAATTAGCCACGTGAATAAGCCAACCCATGCGGTGCTCGTGTGCTTTCTGTGTTGTTCAAGGGGGTTTTTCATCCTTTAGCCCAGAAAAGAGACAATTTGAGCCCAAGCTCCATATGCCACATTTGGGATGTGACATCTCACAGCAAAACCGGGCTGGAGTGAGCCAGCAGCTGGGAAACACACTGGTGATTTTCCAAGGCATCCCCAGAGAAGCATCCTCCTCCCCCTTCCCTCCTCTCTGCTCTCAGGTCTGCCTGACCCTCTTTGGAAACAGGACCATCTCCAGGGTGGAGCATCCCAGTGCTAAACATGCTCCGACCTAAGCTGGGAATGGAAAGGGGACGCTGAACACAACAGATGCTGAAATGGGATGTGGATATAGGGCTCTGGACTGCAATTAGATTCGTTTTGGCATCCAACGCAGACTGCAAAGGGCAAAGAAAGGGCTGCCCTTGAAGCTGCCTCTTGGTCAGAGTCACTCATGTCCTTGGTGAGCGTGTTTTTGCCCCAGGGAGGTGGCAAGTGATGCCTTCTGAGAAGTGAGCCCAGCAGGAGCAGCAGCAGCCAGGCAGAGGGGCAGGGCAGGGCACGGTGGGCACAGGAGCAGGGGCAGCAGCCCAGGTAAAGCAGTGACAACCCCAGGGCAGCCCTGCCACAGCCCCGCTGCCTTCCAGGGAACTGATCCCCGGGCACAGACGACTATATCCAGAGCAAAAAAATAGCCCCTAGATTTCTTTCAGCTCAAAGATTAGCATACCCCAAAGGACCCCTGTCCAGTTCACCATCGTTTAATGGTTGGACTCAATGATCTCAAAGGTTTCGTCCAAACCAAATGATTCTATGATCATACAAAGAGGAGTTAAAAATGAAACCAAAGCTGAAGTGTTTCCCCAAGGGAAAATAACCTGTCAGCTGCAGGAGAAGCAGCATTCCCGGTAGCATCTGCCTCCTCCCCAGGGTTTCTTTGGGTCAGCAGGGTGCTGGGACCTGCAGGACAGAGAGGGAGGCACAATGTTGCTCCCTCCCTGAGCACCAGAGAGCTCGTCACCCTGGCTGGGAAAAGCCCCTGTCACCCAGGTCCCCGAGGCTGAGAGACAGCAGGGACAGAACAGAAAACAGGGTGGCAGAAACACATGCACCCACACGCACCCATCACCGAGCTGGCACCCAGCTCTCCCACCCTCCATCGCACCAAACCCCATCACGCACCTAAACCCAGGTCCCGGGAGAGCTGCAAGGACACCGCTGCAGCCAGCGAGCATCGGCTGTTGGGTGGAGAGCAGCCGAGAGGCTGCGGCACAGGAGGGACGGGCAGCGTGCCCATGGGGACCCAGCCAGCTGCAGCCTGGCTCAGCCACCCACGGGCATCGTCACCCCCTCCAGCTGCAGGGACCACGCTGCGCTTCATCCATCCCCCTCCAGCTCCCAAGGCAGCTGCAAAGACTCTTTTGGCACTGATGACACAGGGGACCTCCTCTGCCAGCCCCTCCAGCTCAGAGGTGCCTCCTCGCAGCACTGGCAGCATTTCTGACCATCCCAGGCTGTATCAGAAGGGGAGGTAGGCCAGGATGCACACTATGGACCTTCACGCAGCCATGCTTTGCAGCCTGTGCCTCCCTCCCAAAGTTGCACCTTGCATTTCCACCATGCACTGCGTTCGGGACCATGCCTGGAAGCCAGAGGCAGCAGATCTGCAAACTGAGCCGTCAGAGATTTCCAAGAGTATTTTCTCAGTTCAGCGCTTAGTGGAATGGAATAGGTGGGGACAAGAAATCCGCCTGCCCAGATAAAAGCCACTGCATGGATGTGACACTGAACAAAGTCTTGTCCAAAAGGCTTTGTGCAGGCACCCTGTGAGCTGCGCACTCCTCGGCATGGGAGAGTCCCACGTCCCCTTTCCCGTGGAGAACTGCCTCTACCATCATCCTTATGAGCACCCATCACAACAAGAATTGCTCCCACTGAGTGACTTGGGGAGACGACAGCATTTCTGCACTGGCACTTTGCAAACAGGGGGGGCACAGCCCATCCCAGCACCACTGATCAGCCCCATCGCATGCCCAGCCTGCCCTCGGGCTGCCACCCATCCCACGCATGGCCAAGCTTTGCAGAAGCTGCCCCAACCAACGCTGCTTAGGAGCAAGGTGTAGCCAAGATTGGGGAGTTCCAGCTCTAGAAAAGCAAATATAAAGGAAGATGCATTGCTCAGACATCAGGCTCTGGGCAGCTCTGTCCTGCCCCAGAAACCCAGCACCAGGGAAGACACAGCCACATCCAGGAGAACATATTTCTCCAGACATCACCAGCATGAATACAGAGCTGTGCTGGGGCATCGGTGGCTGCTGGCTCTGCTCCAGGATGGAGGGACCTCCAAGCTCTCTGCCAGATGTGCACAGCAGGCAGCTGGCATCTCTGCCCGACCACCCATCACTCTCTGGGAGAGAGGACCTGGGGTGTGGGCTCAGTGACACCCCAGGACTCTCAGGGGTTATAAGCAGCCTTGAAGCTCAGCAGAAACCTGGCCAGGGCTGCAGGCAGCATTAGAAGTGCATTCTGCTTGCAGAGGGCCAGAAAGGGTTTAACCACTCGCTGACCAGCTCCCGATAAAGCCCTGCCCTTGAATGAAGGCCACAAAGGGTATTTTAGGGTGCTGGCAGGTGCTGGGGGTGCTCAGGTTTCCCAGGCTTCTCCACAGACTCCAAGGCTCTCAGCCCAGAACCCAGAAGAGCTTCAAAAACAAAACAAGCCTCCAACTCAGCCCCACACCCACTCCACAACCCAGTCACAGCTCCAGCAGAACAAACCCAGGAAAGGAATCGCCAAAATACAAGCCAAGTGTCCCAGCTGCCGCAGCCTGGGCACTCAGCTCCATCCACACATGGAGATCAGGCCAGCTGGACATCCCACCACCTCCCAGGCACAGCCCAGGGGATCCTGCTCTTGGCTCACCACTGCTGGGCCAAGTTTGAGAGTGAACAAGGGCTCTAGAGTAAAAAGGAGCTTTTTGACTTCCTGGGAGCCTTACTACAACATCATGAGCTTCAGCATCATCGTGAACTTCAGTATCTTTTGGGTCCTGCAGCTCCTGGGCTGACTTTAACTATGAATCTCAACCAGACAGACAAGGTAGCACGTAGCTGACTCCAGGCTTTCTTGCAAGGAAGCATCTTCCAGCACATCTGTATTCCCCATGGGCAACTGGTGTACCACAAACCCGTGTCTTCCCACTGGAGACGTCAGCCCCGGAATATGATCAATGAAGAAAGAGTTGGCGTGAACAGTGCCTTGAAACTTTGGAAAAGGCTTGTTTTTGACTAAAAAGAAATGCTGGGGTAGATCTGAATGATGCACCTCCAGCTGCACATACACGTGCAAGCAGCTTTCAGCCCTGAGCTGCCTTTGAACCCAGCATTTCTGGCCCATCACAACCCAAGAGCTGCCCCATTTTGCTCCCTCCTCCACCTGTATCAACCCTTGTGATATCTCAGCTCTCCAAGAATGGGGAAAACATCTGTATATGGGCACTGCCAGAATTGTGGGTGGTGGGACCTGCCGTGCCCGGGTACCCAGGGGTACAATGCTGCCGGCATTGGGAGATGAACAAAACCAAGTTGGTTTGTGCAGCTCCGAGCCCCAGGGCTGCTGGCAGGTTGGTGCCCTGAGGAATTAGGCAGGGAAGGACTGGAGATATCAGGTGGCTCTGCCCTGAGACATGCATGTGCAAGCCCAGAAGGGACCCACTGTGTTTTTAAACCCAATACCAAGGGAAGAAGGGAGGAGCAAGGAGTTGGGATGGAAAGCAATGGAGCTGAGGATGGGGATGATGCAGCTTTGCCATCCTCCTCCCACCCTGGTCCCAGTGCATCCTTTCCAGGTGACAGGACCACCCAGTCTAGGTTGGCAGCTGAATTCCTCCTTCTCCTCGCAAAGCCTGGGGAAATGACATCCAGAGGCAAAATAAAAATCACCCCAAAGCCTCACTGAGCAATGCTGAACTAGCACCATGGGATTGAGACTGGAAACCAGTGATGATAAAGGACACGATATCCTGGCTTCAAGAACAGCCTTTGGAGACCCTCTGTGCTCATGTGGGGTTTCTCTTTGGGGGTCTTTACAGCTGGGTGCTGAGGTCAGGGATGCTGCAGGACCTCAGCAATCCACCTCTGGGAAGCAGGATCCAATCCCAGTTTGCTGCGATGGAAATCGCACTGGGAAGCAGCACTTGGCCAGTTTATGGCCCAGCTCTCCTCGCTCCTGCCATGGGACAGCCCCTGCCGAGAGCTGGATGACAAATGCGCTAATCCTTGTTATCAGCTCAGGCCGTGGGTGACATCCTGCGTAATGACAGCGCTGGAACCCACACCCGCATCTAGGCCCTACATGGAGATGGTTCTCGAGCCTGGAGCCCTCAGGGGAGATTAAAAACGGTAATTAAAGTGAAGAAACCTCTGGCTGTCTTCTTGTAGCTCCAAGAGTACATCCCTCCCATCCCTCTGCTCTCTGGGTGCTGGGGTGACACCCAAAGACATAGCACAAGGGCTCTGAAATCCCCTGCAGACATTCTGCACCCCTCAAGGGAGATGCTGTTCCAGGGAAGGGGAAAAGACACAATGAAATATTCTTGCAGGACTCAGCTTGGCAGCCCAGAGGGCTCGGCTCTGCTCCTTCAGCCACCACGCACCACCACAGCCAGGAGCTCTGCCGAGATGCCCAGCAGCGCATCCACACCATGCGTTCAGCCCTGCTGCTGCACGGAGCTGGAGGAGCTGTGCCAGGGGCTGGAGAGATGCCCTCACAGCCCATGGGCAGCATCTTGCCCGGGCCATGGCAGCGTTTGGTCTTACTCTGCAGCAGAGGTGATTTAATGTGCCCCATATCTCCATTTCCCAGCTGCAGCAGGGGAAGTGTCCTTCCTAACCATGGGAAAGGGGACGGTGTGTTGCTACCTCCTCCCACCCATGTCCTGCTGCCCTGGAGAGGACGTAGCCCCGACGCAGGGGGGGACACGGGGATGCACTGCTGATGAAGGGACAGGGCAAAGTGCCATCTCTCAGCGCTGCCACTTTTCCACACTGCAGCCCACCACGGAGACCCACACGTATCTCATCCACCCCATGCAGGAACATGTCCCGATCCCTGCAAGCCCCTGGGCTGGCATCGCCCACCGTGGGCTCCAACACGGGCACGTCACTTGCACTGTGACCACCGCTCTGGATACCGGCATTCCCCGGGGGGACCGAGCAGCCACCCACCTCCGTTACACCCATGGGTCCATCCTGGCAAAGCTTCTCTGTGCGAAGTGCCTGGCGGGCGCCGAGCCAGCTTGGCAGGGCTCTGCAAAGGCCCCGTGGGCAAAGCTCTGTTTCTTGCCAAGGAAAACTCCCTGTGCCGTAAGGGAACGGCCTGTTTCCTCCAGGCGAACTGGTCAGTCTTGTTCCCCATGTCCCTCCCACAGTGCCAACACCCTGGTGGAAAGGTCACAGCTGGGGGACACAGACCCATCAAGTCTTGGATCCCTCAAACCACCCTAAATCTGGCGGTACCACTCCTAGCCCTCCTCCCAAAGTGCCCCCCGAGCATTTAACAGCACAAACCTCCTTGTTTAACCAAGCCCTGGGACCTAGAGAAGCTGAACCTCCCCCACACCAAGTTTGCTTGTCCCCTGCGCTGGCAGCAAGGACACAATCCCCGCTTTTTTACATCCATCACCACCCTTCCACCGTGCTACCCCCGATGGCAGGAGCTGCCCAGCCACTTCACGGGTGAGAAGTTACAACCTCTGCCACCTAATTAAAATAATTCCCTGAATACCGGGGAGGCTGCGAGCTGAGACCCACGCTGAGCTGCAGAGCAGAGCCCGCACACACTCGGTGCATGCCAGAAGCGGTACCCGGAGCTGAGGGGAGCAGGAGAATTCTGCAGCCAGGCCCCCATCCTCTGGCAGCCCTCAATGAAGGGGTTTTGCAGGTGATGGGAACACTGTTGGGTTGTTCAAGCAGGAACACCTGGGTCTCCACCCCTGAGCAGTTCTTCTCCCAGCTCCAGCATCCCAAAGCCAGCGTTAACCCACACGGGTCACTTTACAAATTCAGCTCAGCCTTAATAAAGGAGGCGTTTCAAAACAATCTGAAGAGCAGCAAGCTCCCAAGCTGCCCCGGCTTTGCAAAGAGCCCTTTCTTCCTGCTGCCATCAGACACCAGATGGCAGCTCCCCGTTCGCCTGGACTTTAGAAGAGAATTAAATGACTCTTGAATAGACCTGCGCTGCCTAAGACCAGCTTTTGTGCCCAGCAGCAGCTTCTCCTTTAATGCTCGCCAGCAGTCCAGCTTCCATCACCAGCCCCCCCCACCACACACACACATCCCCAGAGAGCCTCAAAACGGAGCTATTTATTCTGCAATTCCCGTTTTCATCCCGCGAAATTTCACCTCGGGATCCCAGGTGCTGGGCTGTAGTTTGGAAATGAGCTTCCCAAAAGGCACAAGAGGGTTTCCCCTGCGTCAGATACACTCTGCCCCCCAGTCCCACAGGAGATGCTGCCCCCACTGCTGGGTTTATGGTTAAAGCATAAACAGCAGCACAGCTGAAGACTTTTGCTGAAGGAGACAGGGGACTCACGGGGCACCCAGGGACCCTCCATCCTATTCAGGGACCCACAAGGTACCCAGGAACCCTCCATCATACCCAAGGACCCACAGGACACCCAGGGACCTTCCATCCTACGCAGGGACCCACAAGGCACACAGGGACCCTCCATCCCACCCAGGGAGCACCCAGGAACCTCCATCCTACCCAGGGACCCACAGAGCACCCAGGGACACTCCATCCTACCCAAAGACCCACAGGGAACCCAGGAACCTTCCATCCTACCCAGGGACCCTCCATCCTACCCGGGGAAGATGAATGCTGGGCTGAATTTGAAGAGATGCCTCAGCAATAGGGCCATGAGAATGCCGGTTATCACCTCCCACCATGAGATGGGAAAAGAGGATGGATTTCCCCACCTCCCAGCATGAGATGGGGAAAGAAGACGGATTAAACCTCAGCGCGGGGGGGGGTGAACCGTGCTGCCATATCGAGGCCTGTCCTTGCGCAGGGTCACAGAGGAGCTGGCATCTCCCGCTCGCTGCCTTCCCTCCCTCCATCCCTTTTGCTTTTACCTGCACCCAGGATCCTCGGCGCACCTTCGCTCGCCGGCGGGTCAGCGGCATCCAGCGAGGCTGGGTCCAGCGTGGCCTGCACGCTGGGGAGCAGGCGATGGAAGGGACGTGGGGAGGATGCGATCCCTCCCTCCGGAGCCCAAGCGCATCGTGTACCCCCCCCCCGGGTGCCCACGCACGGCTGCGCGCACAGCCCGGCTGGCTGCCGCGCCGGCTCGGAGGAAAGCGAAAAGGGGGGGAAAAAAATAAAAGCTCATTGTGTGATTTCGACACGGTTTTCACGGCCGGGCGAGTGCGGACAGGGCGAGCGGGCAGTCCTTGAGAGAGCACTCGCTTTGTGGTGGGAGTCCCATGCTGGGCTCATCACTCACCCCCCTGCCAAAACAGCTGGTCCAAGCCCCTGCGCACGCAGATATCCAAAATAATAAGCAAGATGAAGCGGGGTCCCCACCAAAGGGGTGTTCTCCAGCCTTTTCTGTCACCTTTAGCTGGGTTTTAAGCCTCCCCATCAATCAGAGCCCTGAGGATTGTGAGCTACCTGCTCTGCTCCTCCCCAGATGAGCCACCTCCCCGGGAAAAAAAGTACCAGTTGAGATCAGAGGTAGAAAAGCCCCAGTGGGGAGAGGAAAAGGTGAGAGCAGCCGGTGCAGTGTGAGATGGGTGGCTTGGGGAATTGCTCCAGCATTGGTGGAATCCAGCTTCTCCCCTGGCACGGCTAGAGAAAGAGCTCCCAAGGTTTCATGGCAAGAGATGGGAGAGCGGGAAAGGGTGAGGCCCCTGGGAGGGACGTCCCAGAGGGGGTGTTACATGCCTGGGTGGCAATTTTGGGGTGCTCACAATGATGGGGAGTCTCTGATAGAAAGAGAAGCAAACAATCATGTAGAAGAGGCCACTAACCCCTCCACCTCCACCCTTGCCAGCCTCTGCCAGGGCATCTCAGTCCTCCCAAAAAGACCTTGGCAAGCTATTGCCCACATTAACCCAACAAGCTCTCTCCAAAGGGGGGTGGTTTGGGGGAGCAACAGCCTCCCCAGCTCTGCAGCACTGCCCAGACAGTGGCACACACCCCGTGACAGCAAGGGGAGGCTGGAAACCCCCCAGTGTCAGCACAGCATCCCCAGTCCTGCTCATTGTCCCTGCTCCAGCATCACCCCAACCCAGAGCAGAGACCCTTCTCGTACTCCTGTATCAGAGCATCACCCACGGGCAAGGAGCCCACCCAGAGCATCCTGGAGGACCAGCAGCAATAGTCAGTCCTGCTCTGCTACCCACAGGGAGCAAAACCCAGGCCTGGCCAGGCCATCAGGCTTCTATTAGAAATAGTGTGGCCAGCAGGACTGGGCAAGTGATTGTCCCCCTGGACGTGTCACCGGTGAGGCCACATCTTCAATCCTGGGATGAGTTTTGGGCCCCTCACTCCAAGGACATTGAGGGGCTGGAGCGTGGCCAGAAAAAGGCAATGGAGCTGGGGAAGGGTCTAGAGCAGGAGTGTGGTGAGGAGCAGCTGAGGGACCTGGGGCTGTTGAGCCTGGAGCAAAGGAGGCTCAGGGGAGACCTTCTGGCTGTCCACAACTCCCTGACAGGAGGTTGGAGCCAGGTGGGGTCGGGCTCTTCTCAAGGAACAAGCAACAGGACAAGAGGAAACCGCCTCAAGTTGCATCAGGGGAGGCTTAGGCTGGACATGAGGAAGAATTTCTTAGTGGCAAGGGCTGTGAAGGGCTGTGCCAGGCTGGGCAGGGCAGTGGTGGAGTCCCCATCCCTGGAGGGGTTTCCAAGCCGTGGAGATGTGGTGCTGAGGGACATGGTTTAGTGGTGCCCTGGCAGTGCTGGGTTAATGGTTGGACCTGATGATCTTAAAGATCTCTTCCAATCAAAATGATTCTATGATTAGCATCTTCCCACTCCAGGAGAAGCTCTGGGTGGATGACCCACGGGTGGAAATTGTCTGAACCCAGGCAAATATTGCTGGGACCAGTGCTAAGGGGACTGCAGCATCCCCAGCAGAGCCTGGCCAACCCCAACTGCTACTGCATAAAGGACCTTTGGAAGAGAGTCGAAAGCCTCTACGTGGCTGTTCAGGCCTGAAATGACTGAGAGAGATGGGTGAGTTACTCCTGCCATGGAGCATCCTCATCAGGAGGGCTCAGAAGGTGCCAATTAATGCCAATTAACACCAGACTGCTCACCGCCCCGTCCATCCCCGCACGAGGGGATGCTGCCTGATCAGCGGCAGCCCACAGAGGAAGCAAAGCATCGGCGACACAAAGGTTGAGCTCAGCAGAAATCCAGGAGCATCACTAATTGACTGTCTGCTGAGTGTGATTATTATAATTAAGTCAGACTTCAGAAATCGCAAGCGACGTGTAAAAATACAGCCCAGATCCCCAGATTTTACATAACAAGGTGGTGAGGGCTTTACTGCCTTCCTCTTGCTGGCTTCACTGGTTGGGTTCTCACGTGGACACCCAATCTTTGAAGGACAACTTTCAAGTCGTGTTTTTCATCTGTGGCTTCCACTGTTGACCTGGGGCGTGCACCGGAGCGCGGGAGCTGGGAACCTCGGCGCTGCACCGGCACGCACACTCCTGGCACCGAAGAAAACCCAGCTGCTGGCACCAGGATGGGTGTTGGCTCCACCCGCTTCCGTAACTCACAGCCCTCCCCAGGAATGATTCACCTCAACAAGGAAAGGAGAGGCCCCAGGGTGTTGGAGAGCATCCGCCCCATGACTCTGCCATGGGGCACCGCCTTGGCTGGAAGCAGCCAAGGATTAGGACAGCCCATCTCTACCAAGGTTCACGTTGGGTTATCAACCTGCCTGCACCCATATGAGATGTTTGAGACTTTCCAAGTAGCTTGTGGAAATCTCTCCATGGTGGGTCTTATCAATGAAGATCTTACCAGTGCTTCTTAATAGCTAAAGGGCAGGGGCAAGAGGATGGGGCCAGACTCTTGTCAGTGGTGCCCAGCGACAGGACAAGGGGCAACAGACACAAACTGGAACCCAGGAGGTTCCATCTGAACAGGAGGAGAAAATTCTTTGGTGTGAGGGTGTCCGAGCCTGGCCCAGGCTGCTCAGAGAGGTTGTGGCGTCTCCTTCTCTGGAGAGATTCCAAATGTGCCTGGACACGATCCTGGGCACCCTGCTCTGGGTGAGCTGCTGGAGCAGGGGAGATGGACGCGATGATCTCCAGAGGTCCCTTCCAACCCCCACCATGCTGGGATTTTGTGATGCCCCCCAAAACGCCCTCCTGGAAGACCAACCCCTCTCCTCGGCTCCATCTCCCATCACCCCCGACACTTGCAGCCACATCCACCCTCCAGCACCCACCTCGGTGCGTTCACAAGGAGCCCATGAACACCCGCAGACCCACCAGCCCCTGGGCAGCATCGGCAGGGTCGGCGCATGGAGGGCTGCAGCTCTGCCCCCGGACTGACGCAGATATTCATCCCTCCAGTCCCCTTTCTGCAGACAAAGGCTCCGGGGGTGGCTGTGTCTGTCGCACACGATAAGTGGCCTATTTTCCTTCCCCCATGACAACACGGCAGGACTCCAGCAGTAGGCGGGCGCGGTGAGACAGCCAAGCTCACATCTCCCGGGGCCGGTTCTCCAGCACCAGGAGTGAGGCAGAGAGGAGGAATAGGTGCTGAGCACAGAGCACCGTCCCCACCTACTCAGCAGCTATGAGGGGAAGCTTTTGTGGAAGTTACTACAGCATTGGGCAACTTTTTTGCTTCACACCCTTGAGCAAAAGCAGCCCAGGAGAGAGGGGCTGGGGACAAGGCATGAAAACACCCCAGGGCCAGGCTGACCCCATGACAGAGAAGCAGCTCCTCAGCCGCGGCAGAGCCATGCCCAGGAGCACACCTAGAGCACGGCAAGAACACATGGATGGGGGCAAGGAGACCCTTCCACACCACAAGACATCAATTTGCATTAAAACAGCTCACAACAGCATGAAACCATCCGAGCCCCAAGGGATACTCACCCTCCACGATCTCCTGAGCTTGGTTCAGGCTCACAAGACAAGGAAGATGTTGGGTTCCTAGTGTTTATCTAGCCCAGACCACCCTCCCATGGCCATCCAACACTGTGGCCACCCCGTTCCTTCTCCCTGGTGCCCAGCGCAGGAGCTCCCGGCTGCTCACTGAGCCCTCAAACCCAACACCCCAGCGTGAACACACAACGCAACGGCGTGTTTCAACACCACCTACGGTTGTGACACGGCTGCTAAAAACCCTAAATAAGCTGCTCTTCCAGACTGGCCCTCTGCAAATCCTTCCTAATCCAATCTGGTTTATGGCATTAAGCTGGACCCTCCCGTACTCAACGTCCCTATTTGCACAACGGTTGGGAAAATCCTCTTGTTTCCTTGTTCCTAGTTGAGTCTGATGCAGAGGTCACCAGAGCTTCCTTTTCCTCACTATAGAAGTGTCTAAGGACGGCAATCCTGGCTTCACACCCCGCTGGGACACCGGGCATGGGAAACCATCTCCCCTGTGCCAGCTGTGACTGAGCTGAACACAGACATTCTCCTTTTCTGGATGTTTACATGGTTCAAAACAGAGGATTCCACCCAACGGAAGATCTGGAGAAGGCCAAGCCCTGTGCTAACCTCCAGCTTGCCCCAGTAAATCACAGCTGGGGTCCAGATGACGAAACAAACATGAAAACACGGCAACTTGGTGCACAAGCAGAAAATACCAGAGCACACGTGGCTCGGTTTAGATGATGCTCTGCTCTCCCTGGGGCCACCACAGGTTGGATCCCATGTCAAGGGGACATGACTGCACCGCCCGAGCGAAGCGGAGCAGGTTGTGGGCTGTCAAAGGCACATGTCTCCTTGATGCTAGCTTCTTGAGGGATGAAAAAGCTTCCCTGTGTCTCCCCAGGGTCCTCTTGGTTAGCAAACATCTACCACAGCACGTGTGGTAAGAGAGCTCAGGGAGGGAGGCAGATGTCATCATGTGAGGATGGAGATGTTCGGATTACCCTCAGCCTCCCCAAAATCTGCAGAGCACCAAAAAATTATTACGGAAAAGGAAAGCAACCGAACCTATTTATAACACCTTCCTGGGGAGATGCAGATGGCCAGGCTGACACGAGCTCGAGCACCACGAGTGAGGCTCCATCCCGTGTGCTTTCCTGGTAAATACGCCCAGATTGAGTTTGGCTCCATCAAACGCTTAATACAGAAATGGAATCATGGAGGGGTTTGGGTTAGAAGGGACCTTCAGAGGTCATCCGGTCCCACCCCCCTGCACTGAGCAGGGTCATCTGCAACTAGAGGGGGTTGCTCAGAGCCCCGGCCAACCTCACCTGCAATGGTGCCAGGGATGGGGCAGCCACCACCTCTCTGGGCAACCTGCACCAGGCTCTCACCACCCCCAGCATCAACAGAAGGAAGGATCCTTCTCTCTAGTCTCAATCTCCCTCTTTTAGTTTCAAACCCTCACTCCTTGTCCTGTCCCAACAGGCCCTGCTCAAAAGTCTCTCCCCATCTTTCTGACAGGCCCCTTCAAGCACTGCAAGGCCACCAGAAGGTCTCCCTGGAGCCTTCTCTTCTCCAGGCTGAACAAGCCCAACTCTCCCAGCCTGGCCTCCCAGCAGAGGTGTTCCGTGTGTCCCCATGCAGAGGACAGTGTTGTGGAGCTGCTGGTGATGCTCAGCTCNGGGGCCGGCTCAGCTCCAGCTTCTCACCCCCTGCACCCCCAAGTCCTTCTCCGCAGGGCTGCTCTCCAGCCCTTCACCCCCAACCTGTGCTGATAATGGGGGTTGCCCTGACCCAGGCGCAGGACTTAGCACTTAGGCTTGTTGAACCTCATGAGGTCCACATAAGCCTACTTCTCCAGCTTCTCCAGGTCCCTCTGAATGACATCCCATCCCTATATATATGCACACATATATGGCTGGGGCCTGTGCGAGCGTTGCACACACCCCACTGCTGGCTGCAGGGAAGAGCTCCTGCTGCACCTGCAATTTAAATAATTCCCCTGAACACTGCTCTTCCTCCTCTCCCCAGTAAACCAGCCCATGGGAGCACAGCCAACCATCCAGGGAGTGCTCAGGTCGGCAGAGCTGGGAGAAGCGATGGTGGTTTAGATCCCTCCCACCCATGTGAGGCAGCCGGGATGGGCAAGGAACGATCGCAGGACTGCCGGGAGTGCAAAGGTTGCATCGATGAGTGACAGCTCATCGCTCTGCTATCACAGTGTCACGGGGCCAGGGATCTCAGCAGCATCACGAGGTGGCTCCCAGAGTGGCAGAAGGGGCCTTGGCATGGCAGGATACACCTCAGCTTGTGCAAACCAACAGTTTTCCAGGGAAAGGTGGTGCACGCATCCTGGAACTGCAGCTTGACACTGGGCAAAACCCCGCAGTGCCAACATCAGCCTCCTGAAAATATGCTGCTCATGGACACCTGCAGTGCTTGCCCAGCACAGCTCCCACATTTTCTGTCCCCTCTCCCTTGCCAGAAAGGGTGACAGGCCGTGGTTAAGTATCACCTCCAACGATGCCATCTTACCCCAGCAGAGCATGGTCCTCCATCGCTGCTCTACGCATAGAATCATAGCATCATTTAGGTTGGAAAAGACCTCCAGGATCCCACGACAGCCCTGTGGTCCCCATTAGGACATGAGCAGCTCAAAACCAGTGCAGAGGATGCTCAGGAGATGCTGGTGCCCACAGCATCAAAGGGAAGGTCGCTGGCAAGATGGTGCAGATTACTCGAGCCCAGCAGCGCAGATGCTAAAGGCATGACATGCTGGCAGAGGACCAAATGCTATTTTCCTGCCTTTATTTCCAAATCCTGACAAAGATGGGGTGGGATGGCATGAGATGGATGGGATGAGATGAGATGGGATGAGATGAGATGGGATGGGATGAGATGGATGGGACATGATGGGAGGAGATGGATGGGATGGGACAAGATGGTTGGGACGTGGATGAGATGGGACGAGATGGATGGGATGGGATGGGATGGGATGGGATGGGATGGGATGGGATGCCAGCCAGTGCCCATCACCCACCGGTGACTATTCCTTAACACACACCAAATCCACACAAACCAAACCCATTTCACAGGCACCCACCAAAGCTGCTTCCCTGGCAGAACCCGTCATACTCTCCTGAAGTGCTCTGTGCAATGTAATTCCCCTTCCAGTGACAACAGCCAGCAGAGGCTCTCGGCTCTCTGTTTGTGTACAGCTCTCTCACATGCCGGATAACAGCCCAACAAGGAATTTATAAATACAGTCTTTTGAGGCAGCAATTGTCACTCCAGCCATCTGTTAAAACAGAGAGCGAGGCAGTGGCGCGGCGGAGGTAAAAATACAGGGGAAAGCATCGCAGCGGTGCCATGGATGAGGCTCCAAGGGGGAGCAGGGGCGATGCCATCCTTTGGGATCTCCTGGGAGATCATTTATCATGGGGCTCATCCTGCTCACCATCCGAAAGACCACCTGATTTCCAAACTCCATCCCACTTGCCAACTTTTGCCATTCCACACCTTCTTCTTACCATGCGGGGTGCAAGCCAGCTCCCAGCATTTTCTCCCAGCAGGATCAGACACCCAGGCTCCGGGAGCCCCGAGGGGATGCTCTGGCCCCAGCACGCTCCCTGGGGAGCCCCCCCAGCACCCGTTTGCTTTTTACCTTCAACCCGTGGGCACTGGCTCCCCGGGGCTGCTCCTTCCAGCGGGCGAGGAGCATCTGGCAGAAGGCGATGCCCAGTGTGCCCCAACCCTGCAGTTACAGCGACAGTTTGGCAAGTGTTTACCGGCGCACGATGATTAATTAAAGCTACGACTATGAAAAGAAAAGATAAACAAGGAGAGCTGGTGATGCACCCAATCCTTTTCCTTCTCCCCGCGTGCCGCCCTGCTGCCGTCGTGCCCAGAGAGGCAGGATAGCAGCTCCCAAAGGGGCTACATGCTGAAATATCCTGGGGCAGGACTGGAAAGACCAGTTGCTGCTCACGGTGCCGGAGCTACGAGGGCACAGGGCTGGGAGAGAGGTGTGGCAGAGGCCAGCGAAGCCGGCGTCACCATCTCCCACACCGTCACCAACACCCCAGTGCTCGGCAAAGCGTCGCAGCACCGTGAGCAGGAGGCAGCTGGATGCATCCCGCAGCCCCAGGCATGAGCCCAAATCCATAAAACCCCCTGTGAGGCTGCACCGGTGAAGGGAATACACTCATTTCATCCTGCTCTTGGTGGGTCTGCAGGGCTCTGACCCACGGCCGGGACCCCCAGGCGCTTGAGGAATAACCCCTCATCCTGTATCCGGAATCGATGGGATGCCCCAAGGGCCTGTGCCCCAATTCCCACCTCTGGCTGTGGCACAAAGTGCCTGAAAACCTGTTCAGCCAGAGGGGAGAAAAAAATTAAAAAAGAAAAAAGAAAAAAAAAAAAAGGCAGCTTTATTTCTCCCTGACATTTAATAACCTTTATTGTCCTCCAAGCAGCAGTTTCCCATCCCAAGAGCCAGCAACACAGCTGAACTTCCTCCAGGCTGGAAAGGCTTTAAAGCCCAGCAGCTGCCCCCTCTCCCCACTCTTCACCAACAACAAGAAAACCTGGAAGGTTCAAAAGGCACAAAACAGAAGGAAATGCTGCGGGAATGCCGGGGCCAGGCTGGCTTCTCCGGAGCTCACTGCAAACCTGCATCCCTGACTTTGTCCCACGGCATTTCTCAAGCCTGGTCTGGTCATTTTTCACCCAAAAATGCTCATCCAAAAGGTGCCGGGGCAGCAGCAGAGAATCTGACCCCTTGGATGCAGCTCTCAGTAGGAAAGCTGCCGACAACTCGCAGGCGGCAAAAGGAGAAATTAATAGTGCTGCAATCCCCGCTCCCTCCGTCGTTAGGAAAAGAAAACGCGTTTGAGCATCCTCACTCGAACGCACAGTGTCATTTGTTTCAAGCTGCATATCCCCCTCCTTCCCAGCGATGGGCTGAAGCTGGGAAAAGTCTCTGGTTTTATCGGCCGCGCTTCAGGGCAGAGGCAAAGCAAAGGGAGGGGGGTTGCAGAGACTTGTCTAAAGAGGAGAAGAACCATCTACATGTGTGCAGAGCTGGTGCTGCAAGAGGCCATCGGCCACTAAACTGTTACAGACGTTATCACCCGGAGCTGCTTGCTGATAAAATAGCTAATTAGCTCAGCAGTAACTTCAGTCTTCTACAGAGGGTGTCTGTAAGGTCTTCTCCTACCCACCGAACTCCACTAAAACCACCTGATGTGCCCACACTCCCACACGAGACAAGGCATCGCCTGCCCTGAAAGCACAAGGCTGGGGCAGGAGAGAGATGGGAGAATCCCATTGTTATCCGGGATGTCAACCTCCCTCCCCTCGAGCTTTGCACAAGGAGGTTGGGATTTTCCCCAGGTGCTTCCTCCTTGGGGCCTCTTGTTTGCACAGGAGGCTGCCCACACTTCCTCCTCTGGCACCCGCGACTCCCCAGACCCACCAACACCGCGGGTGGAAGCATCGAATCTGCTCAGCTCAGCCCCTCAAACACAGCAGGGCTCCCCTGCTCCTCCTGCTTCTGGTTTTTACCCCAAAAGCACGGCCGGGGCCGTTGGCCGCGTCACGCTACGTAACTCAAGTCAGGTCTCCGGGTGCTGCTGGAATAGAGAAATAATAAAATACAGACCTGGTGGTCCCACGGCAGCCAGATCGCTGGGCTTTTTTTCTCCAGGGCTGGAACAAGGAAGAGATAGAACACGCTTGCTCCAGAGCACGCAGGCAAACAACAGCTTATCACCACGTTAGCAGCCTCAAGGCTGTTGCGCGGCTTCAGGAACAAGTATTCTTCCTCCCCGCTCAAGGGGAAGTTTCTATTTTTGGCCCCTCCATCGCAGGGAGCTGCTGCCTTCACCCACACAGGGCCGGGAGCCCAGCCAGCCCCAAGGCATCCCTGCAAAGCCCCTTTCCTCCACAGATGCCCAACTCCCCAGCAAAAGGCTAAGCTTTCAGTCAAAAATGAGAGTTTTTGTTAAAGCTGCCGTTCATCCTGGTTTGATTTTTTTTTCCCTTTGATTTGTTTTGTTTTTTCTCCCCCTGGAAATGGCTTATTTCCTGCAAAGGGAGTTAAATCAGGCGGCTGAAATGCAGATGCTGAAGGGCACGGAGCCCGGGCTGGCTTGGCAGGGAGGCTGCTGTGCCCTCGGCGTGCTGCTGGGGAGGCTCTCCCAGGAGAGCCAGCACCACTTTGGGGATGTTTTGATGCCGGGAGGGGTCCAGGCAGGGCTATCAAAGGGTTTGGGGCTGGCACTGTGTCCCAGGGGATGCTTGTCTGCCTCGGGGCAGGGGGAAGATACCCAAAGGGCAGCTGCAAAAGGGCAGAGACAGACTGTTCTGGACTTTGCGATGACACTTTGGGGTGTTCAGGGTGGAAAAGGGCAGATTCTCTGTCCTCGAGGGGACAGAAAGAGCCACAGCTGATCTGACCCAGCGCTGGCGACTGCTCTCCATGGCGGGCGAGAGTCCGCCAGGTCCTTCTGCCAACACATCTGCGATGCCCTCCTCCCTGCAGCACGTTTTCCTTGGCCAGGGAGAACAGATACATTCATTTTATCTCTCTGCCGGTTCCACTTAGATCTTACCAGCAGAGCTGCCGCCTCCCCGCTGCAACGCCCAACCCCAAGCCCTAAACGCCCTGGAAAAGAACATTTTGGGTAATGACGTTCTGGAGAACCGCGGGGTCGGGGACTGAGGGTGAAATTACGTCTAGGGTGCACTTCAGCGCTGAAAATAGCACGATAAATTAGCTCAGCTTTTTCCTGGTTGACTCAGCTAATCCTTCAGCCGCCAACAGACAGATTTGATTGTATCATCTCTCCTTGGGCTCAGGAGACACCGAGGCCAAGTCGTGGCAGCTGCAGGAGATACACGCAGAGCTGCTGCCTGCAATGTATAATCTGCCCTTCTTTCTGGAAGCACCGCGGCTCGGCAGCGGAGCTGAACAGAGGTCGCTCGGGCTCCGGCTTTGATTTATGAATATGGATTTTGTTGGTTAAGCCATTAGGAGCGGTGATGAAGCAATTCAGCGAACATCCTGAACCGCAGCTTGCCTCATTGGCAGCCCGTGCCGCAGAACGTTCTCCCCTGTCTTCCCCCCGCAACGCTGTTCATGCAGGGACGATTATATTAAAGGCTTTGTCTGCGGTGCTGTAATTCCACCTCCCTGAGCCCTCTCATACGTGAAACAACCCAGCCACAGGCCAGGAAATGGTTGTGAAAGGAGGTTGCAGAGGACTCGCACCCACGCCCGGAGGGAAAAGCTGATATCCCACCCAAACGGCTTCAAGAAAAGCATTAAACCTCCGGAGAGCCCAGCGGGGACCCTGTTTATGGTGCTGCTCCAACACCTCCATCCACCCCAGGGGTCTTGGGGTAGCTGGGGAGGGGGTGACCCATCCTGCTCTGCTCCATGAGGAGCAACCCCCTGGGAGCAGCACGAACACAACCCCCTGGAGCAAAGCGCTCAAGAGGAGAGCTCCCATCACGGCCACGGCTCGCTGAGCGGCCAAGCATCACCCACGGCGAAGCCCAAACTGGTTAGATCCCTCTTCCAAGGTCGTAGTCCCCATTCCCGGGTCAGCACGTCCCAGTCCCGGCCCCATTCCATGGAGCTTTGTGCCAGCGAAGGGTAAGAAACAGGCTGTGCCCAGGAGGCCTCGCTGTGCAATTAGAGAAAACAAAGAGGGAGCGGGGAATTGTCTGTCCAGCGCGGCGAGGGCCAGGGTACAGCCTCTGCTGCCTGGCTCCCAGCTGGCTGCCAGCTCCGAGCTGTATTTTTCCCCGTATCTGCTTGTTTTGGAGAGGACAAGGCTCTCCCCGGGTGGTGGTTGCCTCCAGCTGCCCTCCTGCCATGCACCGCACCGTAAAAGGCCAATTTGGCATCTTCTCCTGAACCAACCAGCATGAGCCACGATGTGGTCGTGGATGGAACAAATGAGTTATCCATGCGGGAGCCTTCGGGAAGGGTCCCAGCAAGGGCAGGTCTCCCCTTTACCGCAAGCAAGATGCTGAGAAAGGAGCACAAACAACATCTGAGATCTCCCCCTTCCAGAGCAGCAGAAAATTAAATTTCCACATTATTTATTGGAGCAGCTCACAGAACTCCTGGATGGAGTGGAGCAGCCGCAGCCCTCCCTCGCGTCACTCGCCAGCCTGCCCCTCCTCATTTGTTTTTAATTAGCAGCAACATGCGGGGGCCTGAGCCAGCATCACTGCTACCCTGACAGATAACGGAGATAATGGAGCTCACCTCTGCCAGCTGGGACAGGGGACATGTTTAAATGAATCCTAGAGTGGCGGTGGTTGGAAGGGACCTTTCAAGGTCATCTCATCCAACCCCCCTGCAGGGAGCAGGGACATCTGCAACTAGAGCAGGTTGCTCAGAGCCCCGGCCAACCTCACCTGCAATGGTGCCAGGGATGGGGCAGCCACCACCTCTCTGGGCAACCTGTGCCAGGCTCTCACCACCCTCAGCAGCAAACATTTCTCCCTTCTCTCTAGTCTCAATCTCCCTCTTTTAGTTTAAACCATCCCCCCTTGTCCTGTCCCAACAGGCCCTGCTCAAAAGTCTCTCCCCATCTTTCTTCTAGGTCCCTTGAAGCACTGAAAGGCCACCAGAAGGTCTCCCTGGAGCCTTCTCTTCTCCGGGCTGAACAAGCCCAACTCTCCCAGCCTGGCCTCCCAGCAGAGGGCTTCCAGCCCTCCCATCATTGCTGGGGCCTCCTCTGGCCCCACTCCACCAGGTCCATGTCTCTGCTGTGCTGAGGACTCCAGAGCTGGACACATTTTTCCAGGTGAGGAACATGAGGCAGTTGGGTGCAAATCACCCCCCTAAATACGCTGGGAGCACGAGTGGGATCTGTGCTCTGGAGCAGCTGACAAGGTCACTGCCAAAAGGACACTTGTGCCTTGGGTATTATGGCAACAAGGTTTGGGAGCAGCCTATGAGCCTCAACAGGAGAACAAGCCCCAGCAGGAGCAACATCACCTGCCAAAAAAGAGAGCCTGCACCAGGGAGACACCAGGGCCACCACCAGCCTAGACTGACGGACGTTGAGAAAGAGCACTGGGTGACAGAGCAGGAAGAGGGGAAGGAAGCGCGTCAGGTTGCTCACAAGCTTATTATTGAATAATTCAGAGGGAGCTGGTGGCCACAGCTTCACATCAGCGTTTTGTTTCACCTCACACTGTGTTCCCAAAGAGGTCAGAACTTCACGACGCGGATCAGCCCTTCCCACTCATTTTCCATGGAAGAAAACGCTGTCACCACATCTCCCTGGGCCAGGCATCCTCCAGGGGTGGCCGCTGGCACATCCCCACGCCGGGGTCCTCCTGCAAGCCCCCCACACACAGCAGGTCGGTGTGGACATGATGGAGAACCCTGGGGGTGCCTGGCTCCCAAGGGTGCTGCCACCCCGTCCCCTGGGGTGCTCAGTCCCGTGGGTTACCTAGTGCTGTGGGTGCTCAGTCCCATGGGGTGCCTAGTGGGGTGCCCACGTCCTGGTGGGGTGCTCAGACTCATGGGGTGCCCAGGTCCTGTTGGGTGCCCATGGGGTGCTCAGGCTCGTGGGGCACCCCCTTCTTTAGATGTCCATGTCCCAGTGGGGCGCTCAGTCCCATGGGGCACCCAGTTCCATGGGCGCCCATGTCCTGGTGGGGTGCTCAGACCCATGTGGTGCCCATGCCCAAGTAAGATGCCCAGTCCCATGAGATGTCCATGTCCCAGGGGAGCGCCCGTGGGGTGCTCGGTCCTATGGGACACCCAGTCCCGTGGGTGCCCATGTCCCAGTGGGGTGCCCCTGAGCGTCCTCCTCTTGAGAGGAGGGGGGTCCCCGGGTCCTGTAGGTGCCCGCTCCCGGTGGTCGCAGGGTCCCGGTCCCACCCGTGTCCACCTCGGGGAGGGGGGGCGCTCGTCCCACGCGCGTCCGTGTCCAGTCTCCGGGCGCCCCCTGGCGGGCGCGCCGCGCCACTGCCCCGACCNAAAATCCTGGGGGGTCTTGAGGGGTGTTCAAAAGGGACCTTGTGACATTAAATCCCGTGTCCCCACGGCACCGAGCGGGTCACACAGGACCAGCACCCACGGGGTGAGAGCTCCCCGGGAAGAGCTCGCGCCCCTTTAATTACCCGTGCAGAGCTTGCTTCTAATTAAAGCTTTTGCACTGGGAGGAGGAGGAAGGAGCAAAGCCCTGCTGGGAAGCGAGGTGAGCAAAGCACGCACCAAACTGCACCTTCTCCAGGCAGCCTCTGCACCGAGGAGGGCTGCAAGGAGGAGAGGGGAGAGGCCACCTCTGGACTGACAAACTTCTGGGTGCCTCCAAAGGCTTGGAAACTGGGAAACATCAGCCCTTGGGTCAAGGTGGGTGAGGTTCCTCCCTCTTCCCCTGGTCCCTGAACTCCTCACGGGGATCCCCAGTCTCTAACGCAGCCCCTGGGAGTGACTGGGTGGGTCTGTGTCCCTCCATCCCCTCCTGCCCCAGGAGGGAAGGCAGGTGATGGTCTCCTTGCAGGAGGGACAGAGCTCAGGGCGGCTGATCAGCAGAGAACAGTGAAAAATTCCAACCCTCCCAGCAGCGCGGAATGAAAGCCTCAGTTCCAGCCCACTCCTGAAGGGGAGCAGGACCAAGAGTGCAAGATAGTGTTCCACACAGCTCAAGGATGCTGATGCAACATCTGGACCAACCTCAGTTTGGCTCGCCAGGCCGGTCAGGCAGACCTGCCCGGCCGCACGTGTCTCCCAACAGCCAGAAAGCAAAGCAGCGTTAGGCAGAAAGGCAGAACTAGAGGACTAAGAGGGAACCACAAAGCCTGGCCTTGCTTCCACACCCCACCCCTACCCCAGGGTAAGGTCTCCAGCTGCTGCCAGGAGCTTGGCTCACACAAGGAACTGAATTTCAGGCAGCGTGAAGGAGGGACACCCACCTTCCTTCCTGGCTGGAACCTCTGACTCCGCGTTGAGGCACCAAAGCCTTGTGGTTTTTAGAAAGAGGCCAAGTAGGAAGAAGCAGCATCACCACAAACGGCAGCAGTGGCCTCTTTGGCAAAGCAGAAACAGCCCTGAGAGGAGACCAAGGCCCAGCCGCACACACAGTCATCAAGCCAGTGCAGGACGTGCCTGTTCACAGCAACCATCTTCCCAGAGAGGGATAAAATTTACCATTGCACGGCCTCAGCTTCTAAACTAACAACTATGAGGACAACCCTGGCCTGTTCCAGCCCGTAACTGGCCGTGACACCGGGGACTTCACCTCTAGCAGATGGAAAAAGCCATTCATCCACCACCAAGGTGGGAGGAGGAACCCACCTGCTGAGAACATCTCTGCTAGGTCACAGATACCTCCTCGCTCCTCAACCAGGAGCAAAGGAGGTGAGCGAGGCTTTGCCCTGCACCGCCCTGCTCCTCTCCAGGAGGTGTTAAGCTGCCCAGCACCGAACCTTCACACCTCCGATGTTCTTTGGAAGGAGAGGGAAGGTCGGGAGCCAGCACTTGGGAGGTGCCTGTGGTTGGTATTCAGAAATGCTGCCACTTGAGAAAGTATATTTTGGCTCCTCAAAGGCCAAACATATGGTAGGAGTTAGCACAGGTCTGTGGTTTATTCTTTTCCCTTACTACAGCTTGAACTGCGTGATCATACCAAAAACAATGTAAAGGAGTGGGGTCAGATGTGCCTCCAGCAGCAGAAAATTAACGCATGGGATTAAGGGAAGGTGTCGGTGGTAAAACAGAAGGGGAAATGGAAGAGGTGACACGTTCAGAGACGACCACACCCAAGGAGCTCTAAGAGTGCCTCGTAACTACCGGCATTACGGCAGAGCCATTTCCAGATCACAAGTTCAAGCGTGAACTTTGGTAGCTCAGTGCTCCATGGCCAAGGTTTGCTCTCAAAAATAATCATCTGCCCAGAAACCACTGGCAGAATTGGGTTGCAAAGCGACATTTTAACGCAGCACACTTCCAGGGTGCCCAGAGAGGTGGTCGCTGCCCCATCCCTGGAACCATTACAGGTGAGGTTGGCCGGGGCTCTGAGCAACCTGCTCTAGTTGCAGATGTCCCTGCTCCCTGCAGGGGGGTTGGATGAGATGACCTTGAAAGGTCCCTTCCAACCCAAACCAGTCCATGATTCTACGAAATGCACACAACTCTTAGCCCAATTCCATGAAGAAAGGGGCTGACACCATCGTGCTGCCCCCCCTTCCTCCTCCCTCCTGTTAGGTTTGTGCCAGCTGATCTCTTTCAGACCAAGTGGAAGGAAGCATAAAAAAAAAAAAATTAAGATTCAGGATTGCCACATACTTCCTTTCAGAAAGGGAAAGCTGTGGCTGGGAGGGCAGAAAGACTTCATCAGGGCTCAGGTCGTTAGATGTGCCATGCCCCAGTGCCTGCTGTGGGAAGGAGCTGGGCACCGCGGGAACCCCAGGGCAGATGCAGGAGGAAAGAACAGAAAACAGGGAAGAGTTTGGGGTTGGCAGCATGAGGTGTGGGGGTGTGTGCCTCACATCTTAGAATCATAGAATTCTTTAGGTTGGAAGAGACCTTTAAGCTCATCAAGTCCAACTGTTCCCTCAGCACTGCCAGGGCACCACTAACCCCTGGCCCTCAGCACCACATCTCCACAGCTTGGAAACCCCTCCAGGGATGGGGACTCCACCACTGCCCTGCCCAGCCTGGCACAGCCCTGCACAACCCTTGCCACAAAGAAATTCTTCCTCATGGCCAACCTAAGCCTTCCCTGGTGCCACCTGAGGCCATCTCCTCTTGTCCTATTGCTTGTTCCTTGGGAGAAGATCCTGGCCCCACCTGGCTCCACCTACCTTTCAGGGAGTTGTTGAGGGCAAGAAGGTCTCCCTTGAGCCTCCCTTATTCCAGGCTCAGCAACTCCAGGTCCCTCAGCTGCTCCTCAGGAAATCAGTTCAACTGCTCACCAAGTGTCCAAACAAGGGAAAATTCAATCTTATCACGCGGTGGAAGACGGGCTGCTGCACACCAGGAGGGTGGAACTCACCTGCTGCTCTCCTTTGGAACA
Source organism: Eurystomus gularis (assembly GCA_013400335.1). Lineage (NCBI taxonomy): Eukaryota > Metazoa > Chordata > Aves > Coraciiformes > Coraciidae > Eurystomus > Eurystomus gularis. The sequence continues at coordinate 1,018,696 of VZZY01009598.1, read as the reverse complement.
ACAACAAGAACAAAAAAAAGCAGCAAACAGAAGTAAGTTCACAAAACTTTCCTTTTTATTATTTGAAACTGGAAAAGGCTCCTTGGGTAACAATGATCAGGTGTAAAAGTAACACACACATTTTGCTCAGCGTTCTGGCACCTGGGATGAAGGCCAAGCGTCGCAAAGTCACGTCTGGCTTTTACACAGCCCATTCCTCTCAAACCCACCAGCAAAAGGAGAGGCAAACCCCCAGCCCTCAGAGAAGGGAGCAGACTGGGGCAGGAGAGTTCTAACTACCCTTATCATGTTCCACGTGGATGTTGTGGTGTGAAACCGATGGCAAATGGCATTTTAGAAGGAAAAACTCACCTTTTCCTTCTGCACTCCTCTCTGTATGAAGCAGGGACCTGGTCTTTCACCTTCGTTATTAATAAGCACCTTTCTTGAGACTTATTGACACTCAAGGCCTACAGGAGATGCCCAGATTACTCCATCAGAATCATGTTAAAGTGGTGAGTGCAAAATACACGCAGAAACAGGGTACACCTGCTTAGGGGAAGTAGGAGTAACGATCAACGAAAAGAAAGTGCAACCGCTTTAATTAAGCTAATGAACACCATCGATCCGAGTGCCCTTTTCTTCAAAAATTAAAAAGACCGCAATCCAAACAAAAAACCAGAATCATATGTTTTAACGCAGCACACGAAAACAGAAAGGTCAGTGGCACTCACAGTTCGGTAACTTATCTTCCACTCCACCGCCTGACCACACATCCCAGCTACTCCAGTGTCCCCTGGCCAGCAGTGGAGGCCAGCACCAAGTCCTCTGGCAGCTGAACGCAACAGAAGGTTACCGGCCACGTGGGCCACCAGCTACAAGACGGAGTTAATACATCATCATTTCCTAAACTAGCAAGTTGAGATTATACGACCCATTTCCACACAACACCCAACACTCCCCTCAAGTCCCACTAGTTTTAAGTTAATAAAAAGCAGTAAAAAGTCATCCTTGTTTAAAAGGAAACGTGGAGCCAGCTGCGGTTTGGTTTTTTCCTGGTCGCTTACACCTCCGAGCAGGCTCGCACGTGGATTTCCTTTCTCCCCAGGACCAGTTTCCAACCCCTGCTGTCCCATTCCAGAGCGGCCACGGCCACACCTCGCTGCTCACTCCACAGGGAAGCTGACACCCTAAGTTACAAGTAATTCCATCCCTTTTCCTCCTCAATAAATGAACAAAAACCCTGACAAGCCCATGTGGATTCCTACAACCGCAAGGCCAGATCACAGCCCATTTATAGCTACGAAATCAGGCCCAAGGCAAACAAACTGGCTGGAGGAGAACCTTTGATGCTTCTGTTCTCCAGCTGGCCAAACCCGTGAGTTTTGACAACACAGAAGCGTGATCCAGGAGCACAACCCTGTGATCCAGCACAACCCAGCCCGAGCACGTCAGCCAACCCCTCGCTCATGGCTCCTGAGCTAGAATTAAGCCCTAGGTCTTGCTGCGGCTACTGGAGCAACGCTGCTCTGCAACTTCATTGTTTATTCCACAAGGCTTCTGCCAAGGGAGTTCTCCTACGCCTGACAAGTTGTTTTCCATCTTCCCCAGCTTTATCCACCCATCTGGGATGAAGAAATAAAGCCAATTGTCCCCCAGATTTTCTACAAACAGGACGAGGACTCGTCAGCACCAGAAATTTATCACCATCTGCAAGGCACCGCCACACATTATCCCTGTCAACAGCTCACAGAAATATCCCAACAAGCTGGACAACCGGGGCTGAGGAGCAGGGGATGCTCTGGGACACGCTGCAGCCTGTACCAAACATGAGCAAACACAGCTAAATATTGACCTGTCATCGCTGCTTCCCACCAGTACCAGGACGGGGCTGTGGTCACATCCCCCTCAGCCGTGGCGATGCTCAGATCCAAGCTGCCTGATGCTAAACCTGGCTCTTGTTCCTTCCCTTCTCCCAGAGCTTTCAGAGCTGCGAGTTGTGAACTCCTTGGCCCGTTGTTCTGCTTTTCTCTGGAAGCGCTGAGGGAGCCACGCACAAAGGAGCCAGCAAAGGCACGGGAGCACCCAGAGCATTTACACCGGTCTCCCCGAATTCGCCGTCTTACCGGCTTTCTTCACCCTGAGCCAAATCAGAGGCAATCTTCTTCTGAAACGCCACAGAAGCTTTGAGGAGCAGAAAGCGAGAACACAGACGAGGAGGATTAATACAAACTTTGCTCTTTTCGCTACCTTTGCTCTAGACAGAATAAAGCCACGGCGCATCGGCAGTTTTGCCTTTAATCAGGCCTAGCGCATTCTGACATTTCGAGGCCAGTCAGGTACACGCTCAATCAAGAGATGCTACTGCAGGGGCAAAGCTGAACCGTGCAAAGCTCCTGCAGGGCATCGAGCCTCTGCAAAGCCCTGCTCTGCAGCCTTCGCGAGGGAGACCCTTAACACTGCCACTGAAAAGGGTCAAGCTGTAAGCAGAAGGACCATCTCAGCCTGGAGAACAGCAGATGTGGCAACAGCCATCCAACAGGTCCTCGCCCAAGTGACAAAGAGGATCTTGTCTTGAGCAAGTGCTCCTGCCAACTGCTGTCCATGGGTTTGATATCAAGGGGAATTGAAGCTGTAGGTAACAACTAAGAGAAGCATTTTATGGCCACGGCACATTCCTACAGCACCTTCAGACACTCAGCCAGCTCCACGCAGCAGGTTACAGGGAGGAGACCGGCTACATCTCTACTTAGGAGAAAGCATCTTGGGCCAAGTGCTCGTTGTGCATTCGGTACAGTCTGGAATTTCAGTCTTGAAAAACAAGGCAAAATCTATTAAGTCAGTTCTGTAGAACTTCAGGATTTTTATTTTTCCAGGTGAGGGGAATACTGAAGGAAGGAAGAATCCACAATGAGAGCTATGGATCCATCTGCAGCTGAAGCAAAGCTGATTTTAAGGACAAGTAACTAAAGCAGCTGCCCAAGGGGACCTCTCTCATTGCTTTGGGCTGTTCAGGAGAATCCAAAGCAGGCAACACACCGGCTGTACCAGCAGGCCCCGAGATAAACCGGCTGCCCAGGTCCCAAACAGCCTCCTAATGTCTTTAGGTATCCCAGAAATCTGCATCATCAAGCCGGAAACCTCTTGATCTGCAAGATCAAGCACACGTTCTTCTACACACAGCTCAGCAGCCGCAGCAAAAGGCCAAGATGCCCCATTTTAGCTTTGTCTCACCTCCCTGCCCACACACCACGGCTCAGAGAGCTGCCAGCCCCCTTCTCTCCCAGCCCTGCATGATGGGGTGAGATCCAAGTCAACTCTTCCCTCTGCTGATGCCAACAGGAACACCTCAAACAGGCTGCTCAGAAACAACCTACTTTTTATAGCTTATTCACTAGAACGGTAATAGCACTTCTGATCCTCACCTCTAACATCAAAGCAGGTCCTCCACCACTGACAAAGCAGTAGGAAACAAAGCAAAAACTGCCCCCAATCACCTTCAAATTCCCAGAGGTTTGTAGAACTATCTCTGAAGAGACAGGAATTAATCCTGTGAGTGACGTGACCTTCTGCTCAAAGTCTCTGCTGGAGACTCGCTTCTCACGCAGCTTGAGGGAAGGCTCCAGAGCCAGAAATGGCAAAAAGCCCTTCTGAGAATGAGGATAAAAGCTGCTCGCTGTCAGTGAAACTAGGCAGCGCCTGAAACTTCTCCACAGAAGGGGCCTGAATCCTCCCAACACATGTACAGACACATCTACAACCCCAAATCTCCAGAAGATGTAAAGGCAGGGTATCACAGAATGGCTTGGGTGGGAAGGGACCTTTCAAGCTCATCTCATCCAACCCCTTGCAGGGAGCAGGGACATCTGCAACCAGAGCAGGTTGCTCAGAGCTCCGGCCAACCTCACCTGCAATGGTGCCAGGGATGGGGATTTAGAGTTTGTTAGACACTGAGCCAGCTGGTAGCGGGAAGAGAAGAAATCTGGAGTTTATCACCACAACCAAAGGATGTATTTTGCTTGTAACCAAGAGCTTCTCTACAAAGGGCTTTTTTCTCTCCACAAAGATCCCCGTTGTCTCTCCCTACACAGGATTACTATCACGCACTGACGCAAATACCGATGGTTTTTAGCACAACTCACAGTCCGTAGATCAGCACTGACCAGGATTTTCCTGCATAGGATGGTCTATGGGGAACCTGGCTCCCTTGCCTGCACCCACGCTTCCCAGTGGAGCTCCGATCTGCCACACAGAATAAAAACATCACGGAGAATTAAGCCCAGGAGCTTTCTGTGGAAGCAGCAATCATCTGGGATGAAACAAGCGTGACTAGAAAGGGAACAGAAGGGTCCTGTGAGCAGAGCAGCAGCACCCACCTGTCAGCACCAGCCCTACAAGGCATCCGAACAAGCCACAGCAACATTAGGAGAATCCCTCGCCGCTCCCTCAGGCTGCACAGGGCAGCCCAATACAAGAACGACACCTAACTGGGGTCACACCAGTACCAGCCACATGTGGCACCTTCTGCTGCCCGTCACCAACAGCAGGCAGCAGCTGCAGTTGGGCTTATTTCACTGTTAACTTTCTTTTCTCCTTCCTCTACCTTTTCAGACCCACTTTAAAAGGTCTGAGGAGAACCTTTCAGGCACATGACGAGTTCTGAATGCACCAGCTTCTGCAGTTGACACTCATGTCCAGTTCTGTACCCAGCTCCTATAGAAGAATCATCTCCTCTCTGCTCAGGGAGACACCCTGAACTGGAGCTCCAGGGACAGCACATCCATCAAGCTCCAGAAGCTGGGGCAGTACTGCACACACAGTCATTTACGGTGGGAATCCTCCCCTTGCTGCCAAGCTGAGGGCATTTCTCAAAAGGAAGCTACTCACTCCACTTACTAAGCCAAGGATGAAGGTATCACACCAGCCTCTCATGAGAACGCTGCACCCAGAGAAAGGTTTCTGGAGAGGAGGACGTGCTTTGGCACTGCTGATGCCATTTCTTGTGAAGCAGCCAGCCAGTCTGCAGCAGGACAGCGCATGGGTCTTCAGGAGGGCAGAGCAAGTCTCCCAGGAGGACACATCAGCCTGGAGCACAGCAAAGGCTTATTGAGTCACTGCCCTGAAGAAGAGCTCTTTCCACAGGAGACCACTAATGGTCAGAGCAGAGGGTTTGTGTCCATGCAGGCCATTAGATGTTCTTCTGATCCAGCTCTGACCTGGAGTTATTTTTGTTCCAATACATTCTTTTGGCATTAGGAAAGGTCTGTTTCCTCCTCTGCAGGATCCCTTCAGCTATACAAAGCTACGTTACAGACTGGGTAACAAGGACTGCTAGGGAGCAGCGTGGAAAGGGCAGTCATGGATATCTTAACCGGGATGTGTACATTTGGGGGTAAAAAGGCTTTATTAAAAGTGCATGCTTTTAATTCAGAGGTACCGAGAGCAAGGAAACCCCCATCCCAGCCCTGGCTGGGGAGTGCAGCAGCCTTTGCAACCCCAAGCCCTGTCCATCACAAATCACCCGTCAAGTAGCCAGCGACTGAATGTTCTTCAGCATTTCATCAAAAGCCTCCCGGGAAGGCGCTTCGGCGTTCTGGAAGGAGACCTTGATCCGGCTGTAGAGACTGAAGGACTTCAGCTCCAACCAGATGAATCCAAAGCGATCGTCGTCAAAGAGAACAAAAACACCCGGCGTTCGCTCGGGGCTGGTGAAGCCGTGGCCAGCAATAAGCCCCGTCCCATAAAAACTGCAAGAAGAGCAAAGAAAGACGTGAGAATGGCCGAAATTACCCAACATGGAATAAAAAAAAAAATTTAAAAACAAACCAAAATCATGATCGAGCCGTTGTCAAACGCTGCCAGGTGCTCCAGAACAGGGAGTTTTACGCTCAGTTCTTACCATACAGCACAGAACTGTCAATACCATTTTAAGAAATGAAACTCTCCGTTGCTATTTGGAGGTTGCTGCTTTTGGCCATTCTCATTAGCGCCTGCACACCAAGGCTGAATTCTTCTGTAGTTCAGCCCAGTAAATCTATCTGAGATTTACTTCTGCAACTCAAGGATCAACCCAGGCCCAGACAATCCTCACAGAAAAGGAAGAGGGAGAGGAGGTTGGAGGCAAACCTTGCGACAAGACCCAGGGGATGAGAGAGAAAGAAAAAAAACCCTAAAAAAAGAAAAAAAAATCTAACTAGAGCTGGGGAGGAGTAAAGGTCAGCCTAACCTCTGAGCAAGCAGCAGGTGGAGAGGGTTTTATTCAAACACAGCCCAGTTGTGACAGCAGGGGCCTTCTGGGATTAACCAGAAGGTTTTTCCATGAGCACAGATGTTTGGCTGAAGGTCACCTGCCTAAGCCTCAGCTTTTGGGCTCTTTTTCCACACTTAATTTGGTCTGCAGCTTCACCGACTACAGGTCCCATCCAACAAGGGGTTCTGTATACTTGTACCTTCTGCATAGGGTGCTCAGCACCTTCCAGAGCTGGCCCCAGGGTACCAGAGGCCAGGGAGGGGTGGGAGAGAGCACCGTGTTCCCACAGCCAAGGAACACAACTAACACACACAGGAACAGGAAGCAGCTTGAACAGATCTCTAAATGTATGAGCTGGGCAGCTCTGGGAAAGAAAACACATGAAAAGAGGGAGAGTGTGGATACAGGAGAGGTGCTAGTTTCAGAAGTAACAGAATAAAATCTAGTAAAGAGGCAGGATGGCAGATGATGGTGTGGTAAGAAAGAGGGAGCAAACAAGAGCATGGGAGGGGCCTGGAATTAAGGAGGCTCAGGAGAGACCTTCCTGCTTTCCACAACTCCCTGAAAGAAGGTTGGAGCAAGGTGGGGTCAGGCTCTTCTCCCAAGGAACAAGCAATAGGACAAGAGGAAACAGCCTCAAATTGCACCAGGAAGATTTAGGTTGGATATTAGGACAAATTTATTCCCTGAAAGTGTTGTCAAGGTCTGGCCAGGCTGCCCAGGGTGGTGGTAGAGTCCCCATCCCTGGAGGGGTTTCCAGGCCGTGGAGATGTGGTGCTGAGGGCCAGGGGTTAGTGGTGCCCTGGCAGTGCTGGGTTAATGGTTGGACTCAGTGATCTTAAAGGTCTCTTCCAACCAAACCAATTCTATTATTCTATGATTCCATTGTAAGATAGGGCAGAGCAGCAGAAAATCAAAGGACAAGGGGCTGGGAGAGCCGCATGCAGGTAAAGGGCAAGCAAATACCCAACACGCCTCAAAGACTCCTCTGCTTTCATTTCAAGAAGCAACCGGCACAACTAGGCTGTAAAACCACCAGTCCCCATTACCAAATTCGGCAGGTCCGGGGATAGTCTTCATTCCTGGATATGACTCCCATGGGCAACACAAAGGGCTGGGAAGCTGGTGGCTTGTCCTGGGTCATCCCCTCTGCCCCAGCTGCAGTCTCTTCCCCCTCGGCACCTTCTTCTCCTAGGGGCTTCGCAGCAGGCTGGGAGGCAGCCTGGGAGCAGTCCTCTTCCTCCTGCCTCTGCTCCTGCTCCTGCTCCTCTCGTCGGACCTGCTCCTGCACCTCCAGGACGATGCGGGAGAGCTCGCTGAAGTCACGGAGGTTCTCAATGTCAGGTAGCTGCAGGGGGTGCGCCAGGTCGATCTCCACAGTCTGCTGCCCAGCTGGGATGTTGGGATCTCCCTAGAGACAGGAAGGAACAGTGTGGCTGCACAGGCAGGGCTGGGGAATTCTGTGCTGTATCCTCCCCACGTCCATCATCTGACTCCTACATAGTTCACCCTATTCTGCAATCACCAAGCTGGCAACAACACAAACCCACTCAGCCCCTGCCTGAGCTGTCTATGTCATCTCTGCTTTCCCCTTCCCATAAACAAAATTTTCAATCAAAAGCTACAAGCCAGGTTGCACTTGTAAGGGTGAAAGAAAGTCAAAGCTGCAACTGCATTTCGCCAGAATCCCTCCCTGCAGAGAGGAAGGAGCTCGCTAGCCTGGCTTCAGTGAGGAGCTGCCAACGTTTGGTACCAGCTCCTCAGCCACACACAAGTGATCTCCAGTGACCTGCTACCAGCTGCTCACAGAAAGCAGCTGGAAGGGAAGAGAAAAGGAAGAGGGAGCCAGGTGGCATCATGAGAAACTTTGCAGAGCAGGTTGTAGCTACTCTGCACGTGTTCAAGATTCACCTGATGCCACCAATCCCCATGGGGAACAGGGTCTGGGGTGGTAACAACTACCTCCCAGGCAGAGATCTCTCCTATGGACCCACGGCATTGAGAATACTTTAACAAGCATCTGCGAGCAAGGAAAATGCACTCACAGTGATTTTAGTCCCTTTTGCTTTCTTTCCATGAAAGCTCAACATGACAATCTCCAGCCCGTGGCTCCCATATGTTCCTTTGAAGAGACCTGGCTTTATAAGGTCGTCAGGGCTGCCAGGAGGGAGGTAGATGCGTCGGTACGTCAAGCAGTTGCTGTGTAAAAAACCAAAAGTTTCGAGAGGTTAAGAGAGAATTCCTCGACATGAGGAACGCGTTCGCAGCCTGTTCCTCCTGGCAGCTTTGGGATGTCATCAAGAGAGATCTGCATTTTCAGTAATACCAACAGACTTCACAGATTTTGCTTCAGACCGACGCAAGCGCTCCCTCCCTTCGCTCCTCTCTCCCAGTCCTCATTAGCACACCAGCAGGCTCCTGCAGCAAGGTCATAACAAACCTCCTCACTCCCCGGGATTACTGGAGAAGCCAAGAGGGAAGCGTATTTAAACGCCTGCTACAGCGAGGTGGCTGCTATTAGACGTTTGGAGCGACAGTTAAAAACGCCCAAGTTCTCCAGGATACTCCGATTTCTGCCCAGAACACTACAAAGCGTATTGCCAGCCCCTTGGGATTGTGGGCATTTGTCTTCAAATTAAACACAGTTAAAGGACTCAAAAGCACCTTACTGTGCATGTTTCCTGTAAAAAAAAAAACCTTGGAACCTTATTAGGACTGCTGTCGTTACACCTCATCTCTCTGTACAACTGGAAAGCACTGTGCTGTGCTCTCTCTGCACAGGGCCTGCAGAGAGACAGAACATTCCTCTGGCTCTTGCAAACGTCTCGTCCTTGGAACAAAGACACTCTGGAAGTTGTAGCAGCCTCAGTAGAAGAGCTGGTGCCCTTACTCATATTGGCTGGTGTAGATGAACTTCATCAAGATGAGCTCTTGCATGTGTTCATGGAAGATGTCTTCCAGAGTCCGACCCCACTCTTCCCTTAGCCACGTCCGGAATTCATGCAGCGCAAGGAGAAGAGAAGAGAAGAGGGGGGAGATCATTTCATTTGTGACAGTGATATACCACAACATGACTTGGCCTCGTTGGCACGATTCACTGGCAGAGCCACAACTGCTCTGCCAACAACAGAAGATCATAGAATCATTCTGGTCCAACCGTTACCCCAGCACTGCCAGGTCACGGCTAAACCACGTCCCTAAGCACCACATCTCCACGGCTTTTTTGGGAACAAGCACATGTTTCTACAAAGCTGGCTTCATCAGCAGTGATAATGATAATTGCCCTATACCTGCCAGGCACCACACCATAAACATGCTCCCCTTCAATGAAATCACACGTAGCACCAGCATGCCTCCTCAGAATAAAAGCATAAGCATCACCCGTCACCAAAAAAGTATCTCATCTACTCCTCCTTTGTCCTGACCTGCCTTGCAGTAACTCATTCCTGTGCCCATAAGCTGACTCCTCTGCCCTATTCTGGCATGTTACACATAAAAGGGGAAGCTTTTGAAAGGCACCAAAGATTTCAGAGGTTAAATCCTGCATCTGAATCCAAAGGGTGCTTTGAAAACATCTCCTGAAGCACCTCTACACCAGCTCTGACAAGTTAATACCCTGCCATCAGCTGGGGTGATAACAGCTTACGCTAAGATAGCGGCCTTACCGAGTGGTATTCCAAACCTGCTTGCTTTATCTTCTAAAGGCAGATCCTCCAATTACCATAATGCCACACACACTCAACGCGGTGCTTTGAAAGTATTAAAGCATTTCTCATCTGCTACGGAACCAGAAAACACTTACCTGAACCTTTCACCCGGCTGCTTCCCATCAGCAGACAAGACATTTCCAAGCATTTGTTAGAAGCAACTGAAGGATCAGATTTGTCACGTTTAACTACCTGGCAGCAAACCCCACTACCTGGAGCAGGTATTAGCTGAAGGTTTTCACTCTGACATTTACACCTGCACCTTAAAACATGTGGTTTGAGTCAGGAATCTGCCACAGACACAGGATAAACAATCAAAGGAAGCTTTTAATCCCTCAGCCAAGATGACAAGCAGTAGAGAGGCTGTCCCGCTGATAAGCAGGGATTTAAATGTAGCTGGTTCTCAATATTAGGCCTGTGTCTGAAAGATTTTAATTATACAGACGGCAATACCAGAGAGATCGGTGTCTGGCGAGTGCTGCAGGACATACAACGCATGAGGCTGTCTTTCCTTGGAGAGGCCTGCTATCAAACAGGAATGGTGTCGCAGCACAGGAAGGAAAGGGCTCAGAGAGCACTTTGCCACAGAGAACCACCTAAACCAGCTTTTTGCTCAACAGGATGGACATGAGAGCCTGCTATGCACTGAGGTACGGCACGGGGTCTCCACCCAGGCGTTCTGCAGGTGTAATGCTGAACTGATCCCATAGACCAGCCCCTCAAACACCTTGGCAAGTACAGAAGAGGGTCCCCAAGATCCCACGGTTCTTCAGATGTAGCCGCTTTAAGTTTTGATTCAAGTCACAGATCAATGCTACTCGCTTCAAAAAGATCGTAGTAAATCAGCCAGAAGCTGCCAGCCTGAGTTTTCATCTATGTTCAGTTACACAGAAATGAGAAGGTGGAAGACCACCTCCCAGACCAAGGTTAACTAAGAGCTTAGGTAAGACAGCAAAGCTTTTCTTCAGAAAGAGGACAGACAAAGAGCCTCAACGCAGACTCCTGGCGAAGCACTCTTACCTCTTGCCTTCCCCCTGACATCCGATGGTGATCTGTCTGGTTGCACTTCGTGGAGAACTCATCCTTCTTGACAATCTGTAGTTATCGTGGAGGAGAATTTAACAGGTTACAGACCTGTTCAGGGATCCTAGGATGACGTAACTAAGACTGCTTAAATGCTTTACACAACAAACAGGACCGAATTTGCTACAACAGAGAAATCATTGAGGGATACTGAGGGCATCAGCTACAGAATGGAGAAATAAAAAGCAATAAAACCTCAATACGTTCTAACGAAAGACACCAGTTTTAAGTTGCTTCTGTCCTTCAAAGAAAAGGAAACAACCTCTCAGGAGGCTTTTCAAAGCATCCAATATATTGGATGGATCCTACATCACCACCTCAAGGTCTCATCTTAGAGAGAGCTAAAACAGAACAGGTCTGTGTGTCTGCTTGGACACATTCACTGGCTGCACAAAGCCATTTCATGTACCTGTTCCCCCAGCCTGGACACATACGGGTGCTCCCACCCTCCCAGCGTGCTCCACCCCAACAGAAGACAGTGTGACAGCCTCACTATGCTACTACCAGTGAACAAATTCAGAGCAGGGAACAGCCCACACAACTCGTCAGACACACGAGCGTAAAGCTGGCATCCATACCCACAACAAGGTGGCGAAAGCCACATCCCTTCAATAAAATTCTCACACAGCTTTTTGATGGATCCACTTCCAGAGCGCGCGCACATCCCGCTGAGGACAGAGGATGCCGAGAGTGCAAGAGGAGCTCACCTGGATGTGGCCGTTATGAGGTCCCTTATGACCATACATACACTCAACTGTCGCACATTTCCTCTCCATGAGGTGAATCCTGAAGAGAGGCTTGAATCTCATCGGATCATCCACGTGAGGGTCATGAGGTGGCAAGTACATCCACCCGATGATGAACAGACCATCGACCTGCAGAGGGGCGGGAGAAAAAGCAGCCAAGATCAGCCTCGGGCGCTTTCTGTTGAGCTTGCAGCAAACTCTGGGGCCTCTTCTGCTACAGCGCAGGAGCCGTAGAACAGCTTGCTGCATCTCCAGATCTCTTTCCAGCAATTAAACCAGACCATATGCACCCACAGCATAGGCCTGGTGAAGAGGGAGAGGGTTTCTCTACAAGGCTTCCTGCACCACTGGAAAACGATCAGGCCTTTATTACCGCAAACGACTTTGTGACGGATGCTTGATGTGGAGGATCCAGAGGGAGAGGCTGCACTGAAGAGACCACACAGCTAGTCAGGCTCTAATTGGTTTGAGAGCTCACGCTGGCAGATACTCGAACAGCCAAATTCTGCTTCTCATGATTATCCACGCCTTTTGGACGTGGAATTATTTGGCTCTATTACTCAAAGGCAGCACAGGAAGCAAAAATCCCCTCTGCTGAGAGGCACAAGTGCCAGCCCTTTTCCTGCACACCAAACAGAATCCTTCCCCTCAAACCCTGAAATTCCAGATGAAGGGTATTTTCTAAACGAGAAAAATCTGTGACAAAAGGAGAGCAGCACCACAGAGCCACACTTCTCTTTACAAGGTCACAATATTCTGTAAGGATTGGTGCACCTGGATGCACTGTTACACTGGTTCGTGGAACAGAACTTTGCAAAACCCTACGGCCTCTTTATTTGTTATGCTTCAACCTGTCAGCCATTGAACCCTGGTGCAAAGAACAAGGGCTTCAGGCAAACTTCTGGCCCAGCTCTCACCAGTACAGAGTGAAACATTGTTCATTAACCGCTATCCCCAGCGGCACAAGAGCTGCCAGGTCTTGCACCAGTCAAGCACCAGTATCACTACATCTGGACACAGCTGGCGAAAAAATATGCAAAACTGCAGAGGAAGGAGAGGTGCATGAACACAAGTGCAAAAGCCTTTGCAAAACGTTGAGCTGCAGGCAAAGAAACGCAGCAAGCAATGGGCCAGTGCTGAAAACCCTGCTGTAGCCCACGCACAAGGAAGGGACTCCTGTGCCAGCCACTGGAATATCGGCAATTAACTCTAAATCAAGCCTGAAATGTTGCTCGTGTTTTCCACGTGCTCCTGCAGCCGTTTGGAGTACAGCTGAAAAACTAAAGGACTGGCTGGGGAAAGGTGGCGATGATGAAAAGATCCAAGAAGCAACCTCTGGGTCACTTGCTTGAGGGCTGACTGTTCAGACCTCTCAACAGCACGGAGATGGCAACCAGGTCTAGAAAGCAGCCTACAAAAGACTGTCCTGACAGCCCAGCCCCCAGCACGAGGTACTCACTCACCACCACGTTCAGGAGTCCCCCGTAGGGCCCGATGTCCGGCTGCCATAATCCCAGGATGTGTCGGTACCGGTGCAGCACTAGGGAACAGCGAGACACTGAAGTGAGCACATCAAGCTAAGGAATTGGGATTTGGGGAAAAGAAAGAAAAAAGGAAAACCGCTGCCAGACTGCGCACACCACTGACCAGCACCACCCACAGCTGCCTTCGCAAAGGGAGAGAGAACTGGTGACACCCAACCGTGGCCACAACCAGGCAGTTCTGAACCAGGGCCTCCCAGAGCTCACACAAATTTGTGGTGTCCTCTGTCCAGTGCAGGGGCAGGAGTTAAGTTTCCAGGACTTTATACACAACCAGATACCTCATGAGGAATTCCCACAAAACTTTAGCAACCTGGTCCCGTTAATGCCAATCACAGGATACACCCAGAGCCAAAAGCAAATAAAGTATCTGCTGTCTCCAGTTACCAAAAATGTACTTGATGTCTCAGACTGCAAAGCAACAGAAAAGGGCAGAAAGGCAGTAAGGAACAGGGAAATCTGAGTATTTTTAATTAATTTCCCTGCCTTGTACAGACAAACTTGTCTCCAGAGTTAAGCGTCCTTAAAAACAGCCACTGAGAGCGCACGGGCAAAGCGTGCAGACCATGCCAGCTCAGATCTGGTGGAGCTACCAGGTCAGGAACAGCCTTAAAAAAAGAAATAAAAAAAAAAATATATATATAAGTAAGCAGCTACATGTCAGCAGTGCCCAAAAGCTGCTTCCAAGTGCCCCTCAAAGCCCACTGCAGCAGGTGAGGCTTCCCCGTGTCTCATCTTGGAGGTGGGTGCACTTACAATCCCACCAAAATGGAAGGGTAAGTAGAAACGTCTTCAGCAAGCAGGAGAAAATGCCTATTAGAGTGATCTGAAGAAACCTCCTCTCCTGAGGACAGCTTAGAGGTGCTACTTGCCTCTAGTCCTGACACAATCAGCCATTAATTGTGTCCATGTAATTTCCTGACACAACCAGGAACCTTCCTGTGAAGGCGTTACGCACAGTGCGGCATTTTGGGCAGGGTGCAGATTATTTCTACAAACGTGGCAAGAACATACTACACCTGCACTGCAATTATGTTCATGGCCAACTCAGAAGACCACAAAAAACCCATTTTAACCTACTGGACTGGCTTGAAAAAATGGTTTTTGCCCTGCAACAATTTTTAAGAAGAACTGTGTTTCAGTGCAGCTGTTCCAACAGCTTTGTTTCATTAACTGCTCAAGACAGCGAGAACAAGAGTGTTTTTATTACACCAAAGCAGAGAACTTCCACAAAGGTTTAGGACAGCAGGGAGGGTTGTCCGGAGCTGCTGCCAACTGGCCGGGAGGAGCTTTTTTCCTGTGCAGTAAACAATTTCAGATTGATGGCCTGGTTTCACCCAGCGAACCAAGTGCAGCACAAACAGCTCTAAGGCAGGCAAGCAAACCACATTCCCAGTCTTCTCGTCTCGGTGCAGTAATTACATATTAATAAATGGTATGTACCCAGGCCACTCCACCCACCACAATCTGCCTTCTACCCTGTCTGGCACAGAGCTGATAAAACCCAGCTTTATTTTTTTAAGTTTCAGGACAGAAAACTTGGTGCTAAGCTATCCATGAGTGATGGGGATGTTCTTCCTTCTCCCCCAGCTCCTGTCTGAAGCACTCACTGAGCTGTAGCTACAATCAATAGGCTTCCCAACAGCAGGGGAAGTGTCTGCTTGACAAGGCAAGCCCTTGCATGCTGAGATTCCTGCCTGTCAAGGGTGGCTTGTGTGCTCACTGGGAGTAAACAGCTGGCTCCAGCTGGAGCTCAGTTCACCAGGAGCTGTGATGGTTCAGGAAACGTGGCTGAGCCACCATCTGCTCTGACCACTCGGAAACCTGGGGCTGCAAAGGAGGGAGGACTCCAAAACAAACCCCATCAACCTCCAGAAGAATCCTAGCCACTGGATAGCAGCTTCTGTGCTTAGCTTGCACCACTACTGGGGCAGCTCTTCTTTAGTTTTTGGAAACCCCAGTTGTTTGGTACCCCAGAAGTCTCCGGATGAGCTGATGGGAAGCAGGGCGCAGTGTGAGCAGTGCTTCCCCCAGCCTCACTCTCCCTACACACCAACACCCACGGCAGGGACACCTTAATGGAGGACACATCTCCCACACTTGCTCAGGGTGCTGTGGACTTCTCCTGTAATTCCAGGGCAGGAAAGAGAATGTTGGTACTTGGCCAAAGGCCCAAACAAGTCTCAGAGCAAAAGCGCAGCTCCACTTCCAAGCCTGGGGTGGCTCCAGGCTCCAGTGAGCCAGCAGCTCTATTCACTGCAGGAAAAACCTGATGAATTCCAGCTCCAGCTCTCCCTGGCAGGAGACTGGATGGGTCTGACAGTTGTTTCCTTTCCTGCTCCTCGAAAGAAAACAGCACTTGGGGCTTCCTCCAAGGTTTTCCTCCACTATACACACCGCTTATTTTTCTCAATCCTGAAGAAGCCTCTTGCCTGCCTGAATTTCTGAGCCCACAACCTGCCAAAGGGAGCAAAAATACATCCACTGGATGCTCCAGTACCACCCCCCCAGTCTGGATGTTACCCACACTGCTACAAACAGCCCTGAACACTCTTCAGATGTAAAGATGGCTTGAATCCAGTTGGGAATAGGCTAGGAAAAGCAGTGACTGTCCAAGCTCCCACCAGCAGAAGGCTGCCTGGTCTAGTGCCTGTGCTCTTTGCTAGACACAGGACAGGGTTACAACCCCAGAATGGGTTATTAAACAGGAGGAGAGTAGATGCCTTCAGATGTTACTGCTTTAAATCTTCTTTCATTACCTGTGCCCAGCTTGGAGAGCACAGGCAGAGAAATGCAAAATCCGAACACAGGAGTTTTCGGTGAAATCCGCAGCCTTTAAAGCAGAGGTAGCTCAATTTCAGTGGGAAAGACCTGATCGGCTACAACCCTGTGGGATTCTCGGGATGCAGGAAAATGAGCTGGAACAATGTAAGCAGTTACTGCCCTCCAGCTGGTGATGACTGATCTGCCAGTGGAAAAGCTCAGTGGCAGCCAGGCTTAGATTAAAACCCTGTGGAAAGTGATCTGAGCTGACCTGGGTAATGCTGCATGAATATGAACTAGGGAGGGCCCACGGGGTAAATCCTGGCAACGTGGTCTTAATATACAGGAGGAGGGAAAGGGAGAAGGGGCTATAGCACCTTAAACCACGCTGGCTGCTCCCCAAGTAACAAGCCGCTAGAGAAATGGGGCACAAGACATCAGAAGTTTGGGGCTGCAGGTAAAAATTAAGACTTGAGGGAAGAGATGTAAGGAAGAACCTCACTCTGAGGGCGGTGAGACACTGGCACAGGTTGCCCAGGGAAGCTGTGAATGTTCCATCCCTGGAGGTGTTCAAGGCCAGGTTGGACAGGGCCTTGAGCAACCTGGTCTAGTGGGAGGTGTCCCTGCCCATGGCAGAGGGGGTGGGATGAGATGATCTTTAAGGTCCCTTCCAACCCAAACCATTCTCTGATTCTAAGAGCACAAAATGCTATTTTAGAGCCACCACAACCAGCACATCTGGAGCAAACACCTAGGTAGCAACCTACAGAGGAATCCTTCATCCTGCAGGGCGGCCCGGATGTGCCTCTCCTTCCCATCCAGCTCCAGAACACAGCTGGTGTTACCAGGACAGCCAAACCTACGACTTTCTACCGATTCCTGCTGTAGCACCGCTGCTTGTCTGTCACGACTCACATTAAAGACACTTTCTTCTCCACCTGGCCCACGCTCAACTGCTTTCTTTAGCGCAGGTGAGTCTGCAGCATCCGCTCTGCTCATCAGCACGTGCCAAAAAACCACATTCCCAAGCACCAGTGAACTTGAGTTTGCGAAACTGCAGGGCCAAAGGAGCATCAGAGACAGCTCAACACCCCCTCCAGATCACCAAGCAACACCAGCTTCCTTAATCGATGGGAACTCATCAGCTCTTCCCCCAACTCCTGCCCAACAGAGAACGTTAAGCTCCCAAGTTTTACTCTTCCTCCCTCAAAACAATATCAGGAGGGAATGTTTGACTGAGGAAGGCAAGTCACCATCTCTGAAATACCAGCAGAACGTTTCCTACAGATGGAGATGATGGTTAAAAGGAGTCACTGTGCAGGGAGGGGATTGGTGTGGGAACCCTCAGCGTTTTTCACTAGGAAGGGCTGTGGATCTGAGTGCAGCTCACCTGGATCAAGACAAGGCTTGTTGCCAGCTTATTTAAACTTGCTTTTGGGAGCCCTCAGCAGGGTATCTTGAATATTTCCTTCTAGGAGAGGAGCAATCCATGAAGAGCAGAGTGAGTGCTCCCCTAACCCTCCTTTTTGTGCCCAGTCGGGACAATTTTCTACCTCAAAGCACTCCAAAAGGAGACCATCACACCTCACTGCCTGCCCTACTCACGCTGTCACTCTAAAGGGTCACAGGACAATAGGAAGAACTGGCACCCTCCGTACTGTCCCAGGGTCCACCCCAAAATCATTTGCTCCAAGCAACGTCACACTCCATGCAGCGTCTTGTGTGTGCTTAGTGCAGGAAGCATCAACCAGCAGGAGGTACGTACGGCAGGTGTAAACATCTCTGTACTCCATGTGCTCGTAGTCGGGAAGGATTTTCATAAAACGCCCCGACTTCACCCGTGGGTTTATACCTGAACAGACACAGCAGGGTAAGTACCAGCGAACTCTGCTCCACCACAACCAGCACTTAACAGTATGATGGGTCCAGACCAACCACGCAGGGAAGTCAAACGCTCTTTCGACTTGACTTCCAGTTGAGGTGCACCATTTGTTTCCATCAGCCCCAGCCTCAGGTACACCCTGTTGGTGGGATTACTCACACAGGACTTGGCATGTTCAAGATCCCCACAGACAATATTTACAAATGGAATCCAGTGAATTCAAGGCAAAACCGGGGTCCTCCTCAAACCCTGGAGTGTGACTGTAACGAGCTCTGCTGTCTCAAGAAGACCACTTAGGCCAGTAACACCACAGATGGTAGCCCAGGCCTTAGCTATGCTTCCTAGAGCTTAAGTGCCCCATTTCTCACACTACTTCTGAAGCGGACTCAGTGGACAACAGTACACGAGTCCTGCTAGTAGCCCCAAATTAACTCTTCTGCAATTAAAGAGGTTTATAGGAGAGTGGAGAAAATGAGGTCACACCACCAGGAAACTGTCCCACTAAGCGTCTGCAACGGGGCAAACTGGAATCTGAGCAGGAGAGCTGAGACGGTGCAGGGAAGGCAGGAAGAGCTGCCGAGCACTCTGACTTCAGAGCAACCATTGCAAGTCACGATTGCTTAACAGATACGGACACAGTCGTAACTCCAAAGTGCAGCAAGGTCTATCACAGAGGTGGGTCTCACACGTCAAGTGCGACTCTTTGCCAATGGATGCTCTGGATTCAGAAATTACTTTGGAGCAAAAGAAGGCTGGAAATATATGTCTAAGACAGATCTGTTGAGGTCTATTAAACCAACAAACCACATTCAACTCTGGAAATCCCCCAAGCTGAGCGGGGTCAGAAGCTGGGGGAGCACTTAGGAAAGTATCGTAGAAGTTTGCCTTCTCGGTCCTCCCTGGGTGACCGTTCACAGGCATGGCTGAGAGAGGAGTACTGGGCTAGAGAGAGACCACTGGTGTGAACCAGTAAAGCCAATTTTACAAATAACTTGTGTATAAAAAGCACTAAATATCACTTTAATATATATAAGCTATGGAACTCTTGAAGCCTACAGGTCATGAAGAGATGTTCTGCCGTTTAAGACTAGTAATGCAGAATTAAGATCTGATGCAGTACGTGCCGTGTGACTGTTACAACACCAGTTGTCATCCAAAGATACACTGGGAACGGGAAGAAAGGGAGGACTCAAGTGCTAATGAGACCTCCCTGTGGACATCTAAGTGTTGGCCCAGCATCACTCAGCCCTCCCACCCAGGAAAAATTGTGCATTAGGACTGGAACTGCCCAAAGAGGTAGAGGGACACCAATGAACTGATTTTCCTGTGGATGCTCAGCAAGCCTACTGCAGATGGGATTAAAACCTTCCTGCCCATTCCTCTTTGCAGCATTAAGATCAATACTTGAGGTCAGCACTGCTTCAAGGTTCAGCAAATACAGTACCTGTAGAAACTGCATCAGACTTCGGGTCTGCAAAGCCTACAGAGATCTCTCCCCATCAACCTCTGCTTTTATTTTATAAAGCAGGACCTTCTTTGAACAGCCAGAAGTCATAAAGTGCTGCAGCTTCTATCCTGTTTTTTATCCTACGGACCACAGGTAACTCCCTTACGAAATTTCTGGTGGGGAACCAAGACAACATAGACTGGTAGTGCTGGCGTGGAAGCTCCTGGAGCCTTCACAAGGCTCTCAGAGCAACCAGTTCAGCTTCTGACTGCAAAAGGCAAGATTTGGTGGCTGGAGAGACAGCCTCAGCACGGACCCACGCCTCCATTCAGTCCTGGGTTTCTCTCATCCAGTGATGCCCCCACCCCTCCCCACTCTAAGACAGAAGATGTGTATCTGCCTTGGGTCTAAGGAGCTGGGGTCCCACTCCCACAGACATTCCTGAAACACACTAACACCAAGGCCAGCCCTTCGAGGCTCTCCTCCTTCAGGAGCAGCCCAGAGGAACGCTCATCCCTTTACCCACAGCACCTTCCCACCATCAGCATCTACCAGCATCCTTCCACTGAGGTCGGGGCTCAGCTACGTTAGGGCTGTGGCAAAATATCAGTGAATTCCTTCACAAGATCCAAAAAATGGCAAAACAGAAGGAGGAAAAACCCTCAATACCTTTATTATAAAGTTAAATTCCATGCTCTTTTGCCACCAAAAGGCTGGGGGGCACAGACATCCCAATTCGTGCCATCTGCTTAGTATTAAATGAAACTCCAAACATATCAACATCACGGATGAAACCCCCACCATTGGCAAGTGACTCTGAATAACTTATGCTGTCAAAGTTTAATAAACATTTCACATGTGTATGCTTTCAAAATCAGTACTAAACAAGGACACACACACCAACATCAGCTTTGTCACTTACGTTTGGCATAAACGTCTCGGCAGGACACTCCGGTGATCTCCAATTTGCGCAAGTTTTCACAGACGCCGTATTCTGCAAAGCCAGAGGGAATCATGTCAGTCCTGGCACAAAGGTGTTTGCTACCCAGGACCTCGATATCTACTGTTAAGAGCAAAAACGAATCATAGAATTATTAAGGTTGGAAAAGACCTCTAGGATCATCAAGTCCAACCTTCACCCCAACATCTCTCTCACCCCTGAAGACCTTATTCAGTGCATTCTTGCAAGCTGCCACATTAGGCCAAAAATCTTATTTCTGCTCTGAAGAGAAAACAGAAAATTAGATGCAATTTCATTGCAGTTTGGGAATCTAACGCATTTTACAAACACACCATAAGGAACACACAAACACAGCGAAGTTCCAGACGCTTACAACTAGACCAGAAAGAGTGTGAAATGTGGAAGACGTACTGATTCCAGCTGGGCCTGTACGCTCATTTAGATCAAATCATGATGGTGCGTGGTAATTATCTACTCCCACTGAGGTATCCAACAGGGAAAACTGCTTATTAGGATCCTAAAGGAAAGGTCACAGGCTTTGAAAAGAATGAAATGGAGACATAAAACAGGCATCAGCATGTACAAATATGGTTACGCCTGAAAGCAGCTCGGGTTGAGGCTGGTCTGTTGTACACTCAAACGCCTTTGATTGCTCACAGAACACCCTGAAAACAAAGCAAGCCCGAGATCTTAAAGTCAGCTTTGAAGCAGAAAATGAGATTCTTTCCTTTCATTTTCAGGAAGTCAACGCCAAACTTCTAAGAAACTTTAAAAAAAAAAAAGTGAGTACTAGCATCTCAATGCAAGAAATCCTTGGGAGACCAGAGGGAGGAAATGACAGGAAGGAGATCCCAAAAAACCATCAGCAATGAAAACCACCCTGCTGCAGGGATCCTGACAGATCTCAGCACTGAGAACTACTCTCCTAGACATCAAAGACATCTACACCCCAGATCAAACACCAGCTTCCCTCAGCAGTACCGAACATCTGCCAGATATTTGATGCAAAACAGTATCTGTGAAGACCTTCATCGCATCATTAAATATGAAACTCATCCTCGGCCGAGCTTCCTTGAATTAATCCACGGCGGCTGCCAACCACCGCTACCTAATGCCGGTTATCTGCTGCAATCTGAGAATTCGTTTGTCAGATACGAGAAAAGCTGAAGTTTCCCTGAATGAATCCAACCTCCTCCTGTCTATAAATACCCTTGTGGTGCACGTACACGATGATAAAGCACAAGCAAAGCTTACTGTCAGCCTGCCCACAGGGAATACTCGTCCTGCGTAACGTCGCTTCGGGTAAGCGGCAGGTTCACTAAAGGTAAGAGCGGGCAGAAGGTACGAACAACACATGGCCCTTCGTTAGGAGACGCAGAGGTCAGTGGCAAAGCCCCTGTTGGCTTCCGCAGCAAAAGCCAGAGGAAGCTCTAAGCGTTCTTAGATGCAAGGTGGGATGAGGAAGCACAGTTAGCCAGAGAGCAGACAGACGAGCTTGCAGGAAAGTACATCCAGCCCAGCACAAACAAGCTATTTAGTGCTGGGCTAGAGCCAGCTGACCCGACACTGCTGTTCTGCGGATCTGTGAAACCAGAGCTTGGCCAAAGGCTGGAAGTTCAGACCCACATCGCAGATTATCCCGTGTCCATCCCTCCTGCCAGAGCTAGCACGGCTTTCAACCACGGCTCTGCGTATGTACACAAGTGGGTACGTGTTTGGCCATGACATCACAGGGATGGTGGGAACAGTACGTTTCCTCAGCTGATCTGAAAGTTTGACATCTTTCTGACAGCAACAACACGATCATAACCTGCTGTTTGGAAACAACCAACTCTTGCCGTCAAAACAACCACTCACCTGGCCACGGAACCAGCAAGACGCAGGTTTTGCGCAGCAGGCTTTGCAGCTAGATTAAATTCAGCGTCGCTGAAGATATCTATACTGCATCAGAAAGGGAGGAGACACGCAGAAGACCCTGCCCAAACGGCATTTCTCCACGCTGCTCTCTAGCAGCGGTACCAGCACAGGGACATTCTCTCTCCTCCAGACGCCGCTGAGCTTTCGCAAAAGGGTTTCCCCTGTAAATCACACGTCAGGGCAGATCTGCTACCAGCAGCTATCCTGGAACAGCAGGGTGGGGTGGGAGGAGGTTTGGTGTTCGAGCTCTATCCCAGTTTCATGCAAATGCCCTTAATAACCTGCAGTGGAATTTTATGCAAGCCAAAGCACTATGAAGGTGCATTTCCCAAGAGTTGCAGTTCAAATCTTTCCTGGAAATACGCAAGTTTTCCCAAGTCATAGCAAGCTCCTTAAAAAAAATACATATATTAGAATTTTGATATTGCCATTTGACATTAGACATCTAAGACTTATAAGAAAGCATTATCAAAAAAAAAAAATCTCATTTTAGTGGGCTTTAACACTCATTTTATGATAACTCATCCTTATCCTGTTTTGTTCAGCAAACAACTACAAAGAGTCAAAACCCCAGAGTGAGGGCTTAGCTCCGGGTAAATGCCTCACTTAAGCTCTTCTGATCCATGAGCTGTTAACACCACGATGGGAAAAAAAAAATAAAATAAAAATCAGTCTCTTGGCTCACAGTGCCCGCAAAAACTCCAAATATCACCAGCAAGAAAGCAGATGGTCACCTCTTTTTAAGCCAGAAGACAAGAGGGACATAATTAACATTATGTAGAGCTTCAGGATAGTTAGAGAAGAATAAAACTGGTAAGGTTTGATTTTTTTTTTTTACAGAGAACTGAAAGCCTTTTCCAAGAAAGCTTTGAAGGGCTCGAGCTTCCCAGAAAATTCCACTTCAGTGCAATTAAGTCTATTTTAAGGAAACCTCTCTCAGTGCAATAGCTCAGGGAGGGAAGTATTTTAAGGAGTTAATAGTCACAGAAATTCACCCACGAAATGTATACCCTTAGAAAACAGCTACTTAATCCTGCTTCAAAAGCAAGGATGGGATTTGGTTTTCAAGCTCTTGACCAGCTGGGCAGCCTGGTTTATGGGGTTTATAAGGAGGGCTTGGAAGATTTACCAAACACACAGTGACCCGGTGCTGCTTCCACGGCCCCACGCGCTGGAATCCGAAGGACTTGGAAAGGCAGGCTCCATTTATTATGAACGGCACTGATCCTTTTGCAAGTGTAGTAATTTACTCCCTGCTCTGCTCTCACCATATGCTCTTCTCAGCCTCACATTCCCTCGTCCTTTCTGCCAGGAGCTGTGTCACACACCTCCCCCTGTGCAGCCTACGCTGGGTGTTTAAAAAACAAACACACAAACAAGGTTCTTCCCACCCAGGTAGGGAAGAATCCCGGTAACTCCTCTCAAAGACCAAATTGCTGCTGTTTCTTTCTCTTTTTCGCAGCACGGCAGCTGCAAGTGCTCTGCGTGGACATCCGCAGTTCAGAGGAAATTAGGATGTCTGGTAGAGCTCGATACCCTGAAGCTTCCACTTTGTGCCCTGGCTAATCAAGTCCTCCAATTATTCCTGGATAATTGCGCGTTTATGAGGCTGTACGCAGAACAGAAAGCACAGAAATTTACTGGGTTATTTCAGAGACCACCAAAATGGGAGAGTCTCGGGCTGTCACCTCTGAAATACCAGGTGGACCCATTTGGAATCGGCTTCTTTTTCCAAAGGCTGAACAAGATTAAAACACGCCAAATACTTTCCCAAACGCTTCTCCCAGGGGACGGCTTGTCGCTACCACTGAGATATTCTGCAGTCACAAATAAGGAGCTGAGCAAAAGG
Source organism: Eurystomus gularis (assembly GCA_013400335.1). Classification (NCBI taxonomy): domain Eukaryota; kingdom Metazoa; phylum Chordata; class Aves; order Coraciiformes; family Coraciidae; genus Eurystomus; species Eurystomus gularis. The sequence goes on along the minus strand of VZZY01009598.1, from coordinate 994,571 downwards.
AGATTTGATCTGTGCCGAGTGAAAGCATTTGTGGAAACCCTAAAGCAAAAGACGGGCAGCTTCAGATCTCAGGAAGAGCTTCTGAAGGATGGCCACGGTTAGCGAGCACCTGCCATCAGCAGCGACAAACAGCACCAGCGGGAGTCTAAAAGCCAAAGAACGTGGTCAGAGATGAAGAAAAGCCCACCAAAGAAACACACCGTACGATGGTTTAACCTCACACCACGAGGGGCTGGAGCCTTGTGACTCGCTAAATCCACCTTCGCGTTTATTAGGCTGCAGCACTACAAGAAATTGTGGGAGCAGTTGTACATCAAAATCCCGCGTGGATTCTCCAGGCTCTTGTAAGAGCTGAGCCCCATGCAGCAGTCCCACCACGGAGCAGATAAGCCAAATTTCCCACTCTTCTCCACAGGCACCTCTTCCTATAAAACCCGCTGAAGGTTAGCACCTTTTACACCTTGGCTGACATTTCTCAGCAGGTCCAAAAGCTGTTGGAGGTGGTTTTCACCAGCAAAAGCCTTTTCATCCAAGTTCTAGCTCTGGTTATTCTGAATCACTGGCCTGTTTCCAGGTGTTCTGCTGCAATTTGTGCCGGTTTATTTTGAGATTAAAGCGGTTACCATTTAAAATGCACTGTCAGGTGTTAATCAAGGTAGGTCGGGCCACCAGCCAGGGCGAAACACGCTTTAATTCTGCTCCCACTGCAGAGATCAGCCATCTCCTATTTATAGAAAACACGAAAGCCACACGATCCTCTTGCCAAAGAAGCAATTCAGAGACATTGTTTACCCCAAACAGTTGCAATGATAAAAGGACAACAGCCCCCACAGCCACGCCAGCGTTACACAACGACTTCTGGTTAAGCCCAGAACTCTCCTAGTTCACAACCACCAGCAGAAGCTGCTCCACTTCCAGGAAGACAAGTCCTCTGGATGCTTGCACTCATCACAACATGTTCTCAAGACTATCCTAACACTGAATCGTGCCAGATCCTAATGCTCAATGGATCAAGCGCCCCATCTACCTCTGGGTAACATCCAGGCACTTCCAGCCCAATCAGCGCTGCCCCATCCAAGACAAGGCAGAAAATAGCCAAAACAAAGCACTCCAACAACCAGCATCTCCCAGAGGAGAACATGTTTAATTTTAGGACTGTCTTCCTTGTCTCTTTACTGTTGTGCATTTCTAAGAACCCAAATAGTTTTTACGCATGCAATCAACATAAAGTTGAAGTTTACCAGATACTTCCTTAAAAGGCTCAGCTCTGGAATCATCAGTAGGCTTCAGAGTGAACAAGACATCAGCACAAGGAGTATGGCAGGAGAGGCACACATGTTCATGCTCTGCTTCTAGGACATGCAGCTTCACAACAAGACTCAGGCAGATGCAAGCACATACTTGAGAACTGTCCTCAGTTGGGAAGTGGCTTGGTTTTGAAAAAGATTACAAAAAGTAATTACATTTTAGGTTTGACTGCCATACAGTCATTGAGTTGTTGAGCAGGTTGAGGGAGATTCTCCCCCTCTACTCCACTCTTGTGAGACACCATTTGGAGCACTGCATCTAGCCCCCAACACAAGAAAGACATGGACCTGGTCCAGAAGAGGGTCACAGAGATGATCCAAGGGCTGGAACCTCTCTGCTACAAGGACAGGCTGAGAGAGTTTGGCTTGTTCAGCCTGGAGAAGGCTCCAGGAAGACCTTATTGAGGCCTTCGAGTATCTGAAGTGGGCCTACAAAAAAGCTAAGAAGGGACTTTTTACAAGGGCTTGTAGTGATAGGAAGAGGGGTGATGGCTTCAAACTGGAAGAGGGGAGGTTTAGATCAGATATAAGGAAGAAGTTCTTCACTGTGAGGGTGGTGAGACACTGGCACAGGTTGCCCAGAGAAGCTGTGGATGTTCCATCCCTGGAGGTGTTCAAGGGCAGGTTGGATGGGGCCTTGAGCAACCTGGTCTAGTGGGAGGTGTCCCTGCCATGGCAGGGGGGTTGGAACTAGATGATCTTTAAGGTCTCTTCCAACCCAAACGATTCTATGATACAGTCACCAGCGTACAGCTATACAGAAACACAGTATGGGATATTCAAAATTTTATGTGTGTTTATATACTAATACCTGACGTCCACCCAGGTCCTCAAGCAGTTGCACTGATCACAGAGCACCATACTCACACCCGAACACGCTCAGCAGCTGAGCACGTGCAACACGTCACAGAAATACATGCAGAGAAATGAACTGCGAAACAGCTCCACAAAATGGTGGCCAATTTTCCTCGTGTGGCCAGATATCCCACGTTACAGCACTACCACAGCAGTAATTACTTATGCTGCTGCGTGGAGCAACACAAAGCACAACAAACAGCACAAGACGTCCAGATTAGGACCCGCTTGGAGAACCGTGACCGGTTAATAGGTTGTGGTCACAGTTTCATACATGTAGTAAGTTTTCCAGGCAGGAACCCGACCTGGATCTGTTCAGCACAGCTTGCACATTGTGCCTTTGGTACGAGATCTACCTCAGTCACACCACCCTGACAGCAGTTGGAACAGACACATGGGGGAAATATAAGAAATAGCATGTGAAAAAAGGATAAAAATTAGTTTTACACACCTCTCACCTCACAGCGAGCTTAGGCCCTTAAGACAGGAGTCTAGTCTTAATAGTTCCCTTCCTGCCCAGTTTAGTTTTAGCCATACAAAGTCCATTGTTTCTTTAAATGTCAGCTAAGCTCTTGAATGCTGCTTTATCCACTGGCAAGAAAACCCAAGGAGCAGTCATGAATTTAATAACTAAATTTCCCCATCAGGTGTAACTTAGTAGCTCCTCTACAAGACAAACCTAGCCTGTATTTAAAACTTTTATTCAGTTCTACAGAAACATTTTGCCAGGATCGTAACCCATCAAAATAATTAGCCAATGAAGTTTTGCAAACCATCTGTGGAATACACAAACATCCACGAGAACCCCACAGCAGTAGAGAAGTATACAGAAAGAACAAACACCATTTTATTAGCCTGCCTCCAAAAAAAAATGTTATTTGGACAAGTGGATAATCTCACGCCGAACTGAGAAATGAGAATGCTCTGGGTTACATTCTCTAGGTACAGCCTTTGTACTGTCCAAGGGTTCTTGGATGGTGCTGATAAGGCACGAATTCACTCCTGCAAGGTTTAATGCGCTTGAACAGATCCTGCTGTCCGTGGCAGGCAGCCACTCTGACATAGCTAAATTCTCCATCCCGATGCCCTCACTGCTATTAAAAACAGAAAACAAACAACAACAGAATATACATGACTTCATGTGCTGGCAGCAGATGCACCTGGCAGGACCACACTACGAAGAGAGCCGATGAGCACAGCAAGACAGCCCTGGGAGGCTGGGAGAGCCGCTGGGGACATTAAAAACAGGGGACAGAGTCACACCGGTGTGAGGAAAAGGACGAGGAGTAAAGAGTGAGAATCGCAGCCTCACAGAACAGGGCCAGAGCAACGCAGAACCGAGGCACTACTGAAAGAAAAACTGCCCCTGAGCCTTTGCTTTAACACATCAGAGCATCCTCACAACGGACGCTCCCTGGGAAAGGCACATGCAGAGCAGGAACCCCTCCAAACCTGGCCCCATCCTTCCTGAGGAAGCCATGACCGTGCCCAGGCGTGCCCTCCTTCACCCACCCACCAGACCCCCACGGGCTCCCTGCTCCCACGTTACCTGCTGTGCCTCCATCGCTCCAGGGCCCCCCACTGCACACCCAAGGGCTCCTTTCTCCCCCAGCGCAGCCCCATTCTGCAGGGACTGATCAGTCCCTGCCCTTGTTGCCTGAAATACCCCATCCTCGGGATTCGCCCAGGGACACCCTCCATGGAGGCATCATCTGCCAGGGCCTGGGCCTGGCTCCATCCCCATCCCTCCCCCCAGGGAACATCCCCAGCCTGATGCCCTTTGCTAGAGCTCCTCGCACGTCATCCCTTTTCCAGAAAGGGCCACCAAGAAGGGATTGTGCCCCAGAGAACCCAGAATCGGCCCTTTTCTCCACCTTCCGCACATGCAGCCCAGCGTGCACCCCTCGCTGCCCCACAACCCGCAACCCCCTCATTGCCCCAGCTCCTTCCTGCACCCCCAGACCCCACACACCATCCTTCCGCACCCCTTCAGGGCGCCCACCTCGCACCCCATCCCCCCCTCAGACCCTCCGGGCCTTCCCGCATCCTCCGGGCCCCTGACCTCGCACCCCCGACCTCCCCTCCTCTCTGCATCCTCCAAGCCCCCGAGCTCGCACCCCCGACCCCACCTCCTCTCTGCATCCCCCCCGGGGCCATCCCCTGAGGGCGTCCCCGGCCCCCCACCTCGGGGCGGGCGGTACCTTCGCGGCAGCGCCGCCGCCAGATCGTGTCGGTGCGGAGGATGCGGCGGAAGGTGGTGCAGACGCGGGCCAGGCTGGGTAGGTCGGTACCGGGCAGGGAGCCGAAGATCTGCACTAGGAGCTCGGGGGGCAGCTCCAGGAGGGACAGCGGGGCTCGCC
>VZZY01009598.1:915903-989854 GCA_013400335.1 Eurystomus gularis | reverse complement strand
TGACGTGCTTCCTCCCTAGCGCGCCCCCTAGCGCCCCGGGGGAATAAGCGCTTGGCCCGGGGGCGGTGCGGGACACGCCGTGCCCGGTAACGTCCGGCGCTGCAGCCCGGGCGGGGCTCGCTCCCGCCGCCCCGGTGACGCATCCTGCTGCGATTCGATTGGAAAAGACAAAAAAAAAAAAAGAAAGAAAAGTAATGTTCTCTTCCTGGGAAGAAAAGGAGGAAACCACTTCTGCCCCGTGTGAGGATCGAACTCACGACCTTCAGATTATGAGACTGACGCGCTACCTACTGCGCTAACGAGGCTCCTCGAAAACCACCCCCCCGGGCAGGTCTCTTCTGCCGGCCCCACCGGCCGCGTCCTGGGACCTTCCCGGTGTTTACCCCCTGTCCCTGCCTGTCCGTGTGGTGCTGCCTCAGAAACCTCGTGTCTGTGCAAATGGCTCGTTCTCTGCCGGAGAGACCTGGTTTGGGGTCGGTTTTTTTCCAAATTCATTCATTTCTCATTGTTTTCTGCAAAACGGACCTGATAATTTTTGCAAATGGCTCCTTTTTCCCATGTTCTGCAAAACAGCTGCCTTCCTGAAAGGGTCCTTTGGGGTTCCTCAATGTCCTTTGGGGGTCCTCAGCGTCCTTTGGGGTTCCTCAACATCCTCTGGGGTTCCTCAAACTCTTTTGGGGTTCCTCAACCTCCTTTGGGGTTCCTCAACCTCCTTTGGCATTCCTCCATGTCCTCCAAACAATTGGACAAGGGGAAACGGCCATGAGGGTTGGTTTAGGTTGGGCATGAGGAACAATTTCTGCCCCAAAAGGGTTGTGAAGGGCTGTCCCAGGTTGCCCAGGGTGGAGTCCTCATCCCTGGAGGGGTTTCCAAGCTGTGGAGATGTGATGCTGAGGGACATGTGTTAGTGGTGCCCTGGAGGTGCTGGGGGAACAGTTGGACTTGATGATAAAAGTCTCTTCCAACCAAAACGATTCTATGATTCTATGATTAACAGACCTCTGGACATCAGTCTCATCAGACAAGAGGAGAAGTTTGGGTCGCATTGGACAGCCAGAGGATTTTGCCAGAGGTCTCGTGGACAGCTCTTTTTGTCAGAGGGACAACACCCTGATATCCAAGGATGCAGATGACCACGCACGTGGGTCTATCAGGTGGTGAGTCCAGGCTGCAAGGCTTGTGGTAAGATCAGAATTGGTTACGAAATGAGTCAACGCCTGGCTTCTTACAGCCCGAACCACCACATTCCTCCCTCCGCTGCTGCCCACGTGCAGAGCAACGATGTCATTCTTAATAGTGTGCTAATCTTCAGGGCTTCATTGCCTGCAATTCTGACTAAATTATGAAAAGCCACTCCAAGCATCTAAGTCAAGGCACGTGGACATTGAGTCACTTAAACCAGACATCAACTGGTTGGAAATATCTCTGTAGCTGTTTTCCTCCTGTGTTGAATCCCATGGGTTTCCCTCTGTGTTACATCGTGCTCACAGTTTCTGACCCAGCTCTAGGAGGCCTTGTCATGTCTGTTTAGGAACTGATGGCTTCATGGAGAGGACAGGGAATGTACTGATGGCAAGGATCTTCATGTGAATGAAACAAAAGACGTCCTTGGTGACATTGCCTCGAGCAGAAACTCAGTAGTCTACAGCACACACGTGCTTTTCCCTCTTGTGTTTCCTATTTTTATCTGGACTTTCTTATTTTCTTCCTTTCCTCTGAATGCTTCTGCTGTGCCCAACCACCCTACAACCTTCTCTCCCTTTCCCTCACCCACCGGACCTCTACAACCTTGTCCCACAGCCTTGGCTCCACAGATGTGGAACCACCGCATCCTGCTCGATCCCTCAGAGATTAGACTTCTCCCCTGGCCCACTGACCCCCTTTCCAGTCCCACCCAGCAGAAGGCAGGACAGCCCATCATAAATCCATGCCAATTCCCACGGACCTCCATCACCCCATGCCCATTTCCTCCAGATTAAGAGGAAGAAGGGCAAAAGCCCATCTAGATGAAAGGCAGTGCCCACCCCCATGATGCATTGATGTCACCTGGCAGGGAGCAAAGCCCAGTGAAATCAGAGGCAATAGGACAAGACCTGCAGGCTCTCCATGCTCAGGGTAAACACTTTTCCCCTTCCCATGGAGCAGAGTTGGGGAATCCCAGCCTCTCATCACATTAGAGAGGAGAAACAATCGTTGTCTCTACTCCAAGTTTCAAAAACCAAGCACAAAAGATTTCCATGGTGCTGTTCTTGCAGAGCATCACACAACAGAGAGTTTGGAGGCTGGGCACTGCAGAGATCCTTGGGGCCCAGAAGACAGTGAGCTGGTGCAGAATGGGGTGCTCATAACTGGATATAACTTCTAACTTCAACATTTACCACCCTGTCATCAGAGAATCAGAGAATCATAGACCGGTTTGGGTGGGAAGGGACCTTTCAAGCCCATCTAGTCCAATCCCTTGCAGGGAGCAGGGCCATCTGCAACTAGAGCAGGTTGCTCAGAGCCCCGGCCAACCTCACCTGCAATGGTGCCAGGGATGGGGCAGCCACCACCTCTCTGGGCAACCTGCGCCAGGCTCTCACCACCCTCAGCAGCAAACATTTCTCCCTTCTCTCTAGTCTCAATCTCTGTCTTTTAGTTTAAAACCATCAGCCCTTGTCCTGTCCCAACAGGCCCTGCTAAAAAGTCTCTCCCCAGCTTTCTGACAGGCCCCTTCAAGCACAGAAAGGCCACCAGAAGGTCTCCCTGGAGCCTTCTCTTCTCCAGGCTGAACAAGCCCAACTCTCCCAGCCTGGCCTCCCAGCAGAGGGCTTCCAGCCCTCCCATCATTGCTGGGGCCTCCTCTGCACCCGCTCCACCAGGACCATGTCTTTCTTACACTGGGAGCCCCAGAGCTGTATGTCATCTGACTATAAAATTGCTACTTCCTCCTCTATGCTAATGAAGGCATTATCTGAATCTACCACCTTCGTGGCGAAAACAGTAAAGTGCATTATCATCGTCCCCCATCCTCCGTGGTGGTACCAAGTGTCTGAGCACTTTCCTTTGTAAACACCACAGTAAAAGCCCAGAGCTTTCCAGTCCTGCCGCTCCAGGCAGGCACCTTACAGCCGTTACCACAGGGCTCTCCAGAAAGGATCTACCAAAAGGGGAAATTGCAGAGTCTCCTTTCCCTTCAGCAATTAAGGGGCTGATGCAGCCCTCGCTATAGTCAATTAGCCTTCACGCTCCCTCTAAAGAGCTTTTGGATTCGTCCCAAAGTTCGTGTCCTCATTCTCTGTAATCCTGGAAGTGTTTACGCCGTCCCAGCCTCGGCGCGGGGATGAGCCAGCGGATGGCATGTCCAGCCAATTAGAACCTGAACAGCGAGGAGAGAATGATTTATTTTCCATTTGGCAAGAGGGACAGAACAGTGCAGCAAGGCAGGCCAAGGCAGATGAACAAACCCTCTTTGCAAGCCCTGTCTGCCGCACAAAGTATTTGCAGCGTGTTTTTTTGGCGTCAGCCTGCAGTGCGATTTCTGCTTTGTAACAAGCATCCTTGGAGGCAGGACACTTGGAAGGGAGAATATATCAACAGCAAGACCAAAGAGGTTTTTTTTTTTTAAGGTGTTTTCATCTCTGATACCCTTTTTTTTGCTATTTTAAAGATGGCAAAATAGCTCTTCTCAGCCCGATTTTAGTACTTCCCACCTTCTTCCTTTCTGTCTGGACATTGGTCTCACCAGGTTTTGAAGGATAAAGTGATCAGTGGACAGAGTGGTCTCTTCAGGGAAAATCCAGAGCGCTGCAGAAAATGCTGCTGATGACTCAGGAAATGTTTTACATCCTTCTGCTTAGAGCTGAGCTCGGTGTCCTCTCTTCATAGAAGAGGGTATGGTCTTTCTCCAACATACTGTCCTTGCAGTGAGGTATTAGTCAATCCGAGATCAGCCAGGTCATGGGGGCTCGAGGTCACCAAAGACTTCTACTAGCAGCAGTTGTTGTTTCAGCTTTGGCCACGGTCCAGCCTGCCCAGTTTCGTTCTGCCCAACACCTCTGGCAGCTCAGTTCGCAGAATCATTATCCTGTCCAGGACAGATCACGGGACGGGCAGTCAGGCGTTCGAGATGCTATTACTGGGTCGGCTGCTGAGCAATGGTTGTGCAATTGGAGGCAGCTCACTGAACCTCCGCACGCTTCATGATGTAAATAAAGAGGGTGTTTACTGAAGCCACGGGCTATGTAGCACTCGGTTAATATTTGAATATGTGTGGAATTGCTTAAATCATAGAATCATAGAATGGTTTGGGTTGGAAGGGACCTTAAAGATCACCTAGTCCCAACTCCTCTGCCATGGGCAGGGACACCTCCCACTAAACCATGTTGCTCAAGGCCCCATCCAACTTTGGCAGGAACACATCCATTGTTGGGGCATCTACAACCTGTGCCAGTGTCTCACCACCCTCAGAGTGAAGAACTTCCTCCTAATTTCTAATCTACACCTCCCCTCTTCCAGTTTGAAGCCATCACCCCTCATCCTATCACCACAAGCCCTTGTGAAAAGTCCCTCTCCAGCTTGCTCGTAGGCCCCTTCAGATACTGGAAGGCTGCGAGAAGGTCTCCCTGGGGCCTTCTCTTCTCCAGGCTGAACAATCCCAACTCTCTCAGCCTGTCCTCACAGCAGAAGGGGTTCCAGCCCTCACATCATCTTCATGGCCTCCTCTGGACCAGCTCCAGGAGTATCCTGGGAGTATCAAAAACCAGTGGCAGATTTTGCTGCACGCTGTATTATGTCACCATTTCCCTGGTGCCTCCCACACTCACACTGTTGTTACTGCTTGCCAAGAGATTATGGATCTTTTTGAGTGCAAGTACATAAACATAAGTTATTCCTGCTTACACCAACTGATTTACTGTGTTTCCTTGTGAAACCAATGGCTCCCACTAAAAACTTGATCCTGAAGCCAAGAATTGTTTGCTGGAAGAGCAGCAGCAGTAGCTGATGTCAGGGTTACGGTACATGGCGATGGTGTTTGGGGTGATGCATCTTGCAGGGGGAGTGCAATGTGTTTTCAGCCAAATGCTCTAAGAATACGATGTTTTTGTGACATTGCATAAGTCTGTGTGTTACTTTGGATTTACCATCCAAAAAAGCATCTCCATAGCGTTCTGGTCCAAAAGTCTCGCGAAATAGGTGGCCAGAGAGAGGAGAGAGACGGCACTGGTGTTCCCACTGAGGGACAGGCTCATCTGCTGTTAGACTCAGCAAAAACCCTCACAGGGAAAATGGCTTCTTCAGTCTCACTTTTCTCAAATTACACTTTTATATCCCCACAAAAGAGAGATATTTTGTCATTCTCATCACTTCTTGCTAGAGTTCTCCTAACTCAGAAGGTGACTTCTGTGGGGAAATTTGAATTTTGGGAATTAGTCAGTGCCATCTTGAGGCGAATTTCAGCTTAAAACTTCTCCAAAGAGTTATTTTAAGGCATTGCTAACAATTCACTCCAATCTGATTCTGCCTGAAAATCTGGGTAACAGCTGCATGCTGTGTTAAAAAAATCAGGGCCCGCATTGATCTTGAGCTGAGCTCGATCGACAGGAACGATTCATGAGAAAATAAGTGAGGGAAGGTATTTCGATTCAGGTTTAAAGGCAAGTTCCTCCCAGTACAGTGTCCTTCCTTTTATTTTAAGGGGGGTTTCTCTCCAGGTTTCTGGTGAATTTAATGCTGCTGACAGCTGCTGAGCTAATAGCCCTAGACACTGAAGTGCTGTCTTCCAGCAAGGGTGCAGCACTGCAGAGGAATTGCTTTGACTATTCACTGTAAAAAGCCTTTTCACTACTGCTGTACCAGCGAAATGAAGGGATGCTTTATAATTCTGACTGTGAAATACACTCGCTTTGTTGTGAGGCAGCTCATACGGAAAAAAAAAATCGAAAAAGCGGGAGTTTTTTCCTCAGGGAAATGCTCTAAATATCAGCTAGGGTTTGGAGCCACCATTCATTTTAACAAAGGAAAACTCCGGCCTTGTGGAAGATGAAACTGTTATCTGGGACAACAGGGAAAACCCGGCTTTTTTAGCACTCCAGACATAAGGTTTAGAATATCCTGCTGTATGGGGTGCAGGCACGAGGATCAGAGCTGGAACCCAAACCCACCTTGTGCTCTAACCTGCGCAGTGAGTTTGGACAAATGGCATCTTTTTATTTTGTGGAAAACTAGGGCTGACAGGCATTGGAAGAAATTATTTACCTCATTGTTCTCCCTCAGATAGGAACAATTCTCCCTCAGCTCTTCAGAACAGATGTTGTAGTACTTCCTTGTTAAATAAAATCCAGTGGTGACTATTCCACTGCTTTCCTCGGCAATTTGTTCCGCTGCTCAACTGTTCTTACCCTTAAACCCAATGTCTAATTTCTACCACCTTTTCAAGATGTAAGCTCATTATTTCTCATCCTAGACTCACTGCATGCAGAGAAGACCTAATTCCCCCCTGCTCTGCAGCAACCTTTTGCATATTTGAAGACGAGATAATGTCTCCTTTCAGTTCAGTCCTCTCTTCTTCAGACTAAATGCTTTGCAAAGTGTTCTAAGACTGGAATAAAAATGCTCTGCGGGTAGATTTTTAAAGGGCTCCGTTCCAGCGTAGACACCAAGTTTGTAGCAGAAGCATTTTCAAAAGCAGCATTTTCTCACTAGGGATGGGGAACTGCGCTGAGGCAGAGCTGGTCCCAAAGGCTGTGTCCATGCTGTCATTCCAACTGCGCCTAACACCTTTCTCAAATCCAGACTCGCCAACTGTCTGTGCTGTCGACACGCCGACATTGGCGAAGGCTGAGATGAGGATTGAAGGGTCAAGCGAGTCTTGGTGTGGATCTAAGTTTTCCTTCTCACAGTCTCTGCAGATTATTCATGAGCGGAACGTGTGATAGCCCAGCCTGTCAGCAGATACTCTGATTGTGGCTCTTCCCAAGCACCATATGGATGCTTTCAGCCCGAGCTGCAGCCCTGCTAACAGTTGGTAGCGTGGATGAAAACTGCATGAGCATGGTATTGTCGGCCCTGCCACCGGGACTCACCCCAAAACCAACACTGCATGGTTTCACCAGGGCTTCTCCTCCTGCCCACAGCCACACAGCTTGCAGCAGTCCCTGAGGTACAACACTTCTGAGAGCGTGGCGGGAGTTCCTCAGCCCAGAAAGTGTTTTTTAAAAGGCATACATTTAAATAAAAAAGAATTCTGTTGAAGCAGAAATTTGGAATTGCTAGTTTAAGTTTGATCCTTCTGATGGTCATTCACTACGTCTCACCTGCTGTCCCTGGACAGTGACGTGATGGATGGAGCATTCATAGACCTCGGGGCTGTTTTTCTTCCCTTGTTTAGTCACACCTTTAATGGTCTCATCCTATAATTATAAAGCCACCGGAACTGTATGACCCTGAATCACAAAATTAGGTAACGAATCCTCATTCCAGCGTGTGAGCGCAGCATCACTCCAACTTCAACGCACTGTTCCACCCCTAAAAATGCAAATACCCTCATAATCTCTAAGCTGGTTAGAAATTGTTCCTCCTCCTTTTACTTTCTTTTCAATAAGGACACTGTCAGCTGCAAACTCTCTGTCCCTTCAGCCATCGAAGTTGGATAATACCACGAGATTGTGTAGCCCCATTGCTGCAAAATTGTTCTTATATTTCAAAACACGATGCTGGGAACATATGCGAGAGAAAGAGAAAGAAAGGCAGCTGAAAGTCTACAGCCAACAGCTTGTGTCAGAAAGCTGCTAAAGGAGGAAACAGTTGGGCATTTTTAATCGCGACATGGTATCTGCCGGATGAACAACAGCAAACTTGGCTTGCGAGTGCAATTTTTTGCAATCTAATCAGTTCCTGACAAACTGCATGAGACCGGTTGGTGGGGTTTGGAGTGAATTGGGACACCTGCTCCTAAAGTTGTGTTCCCCAAATGTAAACTTTGCCACAGCCTCCTCATACTCATGTCTACGTGTGCTGAAGGCAAATTACTAAACTTGAGCCTCTGCACGATGGCAAAGTCGCTTAAGAGCATGTGTTGTTGAGGGGGGACATGGTGGGCCACACTGAGGTGGCCATGGCCATGTGCTGCTGAGGGGGGGACATAGTGGGGTGCTCTGACTGTCTTCTGCCAGAAGTGGACACTGGCAGGGCACTCTGAGGCAGCCATGGCCGTGTGTTGCTGAGGGAGGACACTAGCAGGGCACTAAGGTGGCCATGGGCCCGTGTTGCTGAGCCGGGGAACATGGCAGGGTGCCCCAAGGCAGACATGTTGCTGAGGGGAGACATCTCAGGGTGCTCTGAGGTGGCCATGGCTGTCTTTCACTGAGGGTGGACACTGGCCAGGCACTGAGGTGGCCATCACCATGTACCACAGAGGGTGGACATTTACAGAGCACTCTAAGGTGGCCATGGCCATGTGTCACTGAGGGGGGGCACACAGCCAGGGCAGTTTGAAGTAGCCATGGCTGACGTGGTAGGGCATTCTGAGACAGCCATGGCTGGCTGTTGCTGAGAAGGGACATGACAGGCCACTGAGATGGCCACGGTCATGTGTCACCAAAGACGAACATGGCAGGACACTCTGAGGTGGTCGTGTCTATGTGCCGCTGAGGGGGCACAAGGCAGGGCACCGAGGCGGCCATGGCCGTGTGTGGCTGAGGGGGGACAGGGCAGGACACCGAGGCGGCCATGGCCCTGTGTGGCTGAGGGGGGACAGGGCAGGACACCGAGGCGGCCATGGCCGTGTGTGGCTGAGGGGGGACAGGGCAGGACACCGAGGCGGCCATGGCCGTGTGTGGCTGAGGGGGGACAGGGCAGGACACCGAGGCGGCCATGGCCGTGTGTGGCTGAGGGGGCACAAGGCAGGGCACCGAGGCGGCCATGGCCTTGTGTGGCTGAGGGGGGACAGGGCAGGACACCGAGGCGGCCATGGCCCTGTGTGGCTGAGGGGGGACAGGGCAGGACACCGAGGCGGCCATGGCCGTGTGTGGCTGAGGGGGGACAGGGCAGGACACCGAGGCGGCCATGGCCGTGTGTGGCTGAGGGGGGACAGGGCAGGACACCGAGGCGGCCATGGCCGTGTGTGGCTGAGGGGGGACAGGGCAGGACACCGAGGCGGCCATGGCCGTGTGTGGCTGAGGGGGGACAGGGCAGGACACCGAGGCGGCCATGGCCGTGTGTGGCTGAGGGGGGACAGGGCAGGACACCGAGGCGGCCATGGCCGTGTGTGGCTGAGGGGGGACAGGGCAGGACACCGAGGCGGCCATGGCCGTGTGTGGCTGAGGGGGGACAGGGCAGGNGGCCGTGCCGGGCCCCGGCTGCTGTGGCGGGCGGGGAGCCGCCGCCTGCTCGGAGCTGACATGGAAACAAACCCCGGGCCGGCCTCCGCTGCCCTGTTCCGCCCCGGCAGGGCGGGCCCAGCCTGTGGGGCTGGAGCCCGGAAGTTTTGGGTGGGTTTTGAGGTGTTTTGGGGGCAGGGAGCGAGGTGTGGGGGTGCTGCGGCGGGGCGCTGCCTTGGCAGGGAGGCTTGGGGCGGGCAGACCGCCCCTTCCACAGCATCCGTTACCGACTGCGACGTTCCCGGGAGCCGGGAGACATCACTTGGTGTTTGTGCCAGGAGCTGGGCCTGCCCTCCCCTCCCGACCGGCCTGCTCGGTGTCCGGCCTCGTCGGCGCTAATGGACAGGAGAACGAAGCTCCGCTGGTAGTTTGGTGCTTGGCGCGGGGGTGAGGGATTCTCTGCGAGTGGACTGGGCTTTATGGCTCCTGCCTCCCTTCAGTTACTGAAAGCTAGCAAGGCTTCGAAAAGAGCTGTGTAATGATGGCTGGGGAAATGAGATTAGTCTCTTTCTAGAAGGAGCAGCCTCGATAGAGCGGGTGCCACCACTGCTTTCTGGGCTTAGGATGGGAGCAGAGCGATCGGGGAGCTCGGTCGCTGTTTGTGTGTGTCGGTGAGGTAGGCTGGAACGCGACGAGGGTAACAAGAACTGGCAGCGTAACCTATTTCTGCGTGAACTGTAAAATCCCGTACGTGAAATGGAATCGGTGGAAGTAATCGATCCAGATTTTCTTTTCCTTCTGCCTTTGGGTTAAAGTCAAAGCTGCTTACGAGAGCTTTCTGGCGTGCCCACCCTTTGCTGTTCCGCTAAACGTGAGCTGTTCTCCGCATGGGAGGAGAGAGAATTTTGATCTAACAAAGTCCACGTTTAAGCTGCCCCTTTTCTTGGAGCCTTTTCCAAAACTGTTGTTGACCCCGTCGCCTGTCAGCAGCCTCTGTTGCAGGTATTAAGTTCAACTAGGATGGCAGCCAAGCAGTTGCCACTGCAACTAATGTCGTCAGCGAACAGTGTTTATCTGTGGCCGACTGAAGCCTGATTTTGAACACGCCGTATAGAATAATCTCAATGATTTGTCCGGTTTTCGTTCCTCCTGCTCCAGGGAGTTCTGCTGAATAACAACATTGCCGTGAACAAACCTGTTTGGGTTGAGAACTCAGTCAAACCTCCCAGGGCTTGCTGGGTTGCCGGTTGGCCTCGTTCACTCCCCGCATCTCCTGTGCTTCTGGTTAATCTTAAAAAGTATTTTAATGAGCTGCTATCTCTGCCCTTGGAGTGTTAGTGCTGGTCTGTGAGAGCGTGGCTCGGGCTGTGGGATGTGAAGTGAGGGTGGCTCTCGGGTTCTCGGCTTGGCAGTCAGGTGAAGGCTTTGCATACCCCTTGCCTTAGTCCTGCTTGATTCACCTTCGGCTTAAAACTCTGATTCACGTGTGCGTTTCCTCGCTGGGCTCATAGAAGGGGATGTTTTCATCCTTTCAGGGATGTTTTCACGTACACAAACTGGACTAATGGAGAGCTGAGTGATGTTATTGCAGAGTGACGGGACAGGTCCCGTGTCCGTGCATTAACACACCAGCAATGAGCTGGGCTGACGGGCGCTGGTCTAAGCTCTTCCTCTCCCCTGAGCAGCACCTCTCCCTAGGTAGGTGTCTGGTAAAGCTGTGATGCAACGCTAAATCTCCTCTCTCAAAGGTGTTTATAAGATGGAGGTGGCCTGGAAAGCCCCGGCCCTCTGAAAAGAACCAGAGAGGTTAAAATCGAGTTCACTGAATCTGAAAGTAGACAGGGTCTAAGCAGATGCAGCGGCCTCTAAAAGCAACTGCGCCTGTTTACTTTGGCTCGGACGCCTGCTTCAGCCTGGTTTACAATATCTGTGCTATTAATATTTATGTCTGAGGAGAGCTGAACTTTATCCTGGACACTGGCACGGAGAGCGGTGAAACGCCGAGGTACGCAGGAACCTACCGACGGCTCCTGCGACAATGGGTGCGGTGCAATCAAAATAGAAAACCGTGATCCGGTGACGCTGGCACGCACGGCGCAAGCCGATGCTGCCAGGCTTCGGCTGGTCTTGGGGCTCGAGTGATTGTTGACAGCTTCCTCTTCTGGGATCGCGCAGAAATAGTACAGGATATTTAGTCACTAGCTTGGGTGGTGCAATTCGATGCCATAAATTTAAGAGATGAAACGTCTGCTTTCGTGGGCAGAAAATGAGGCGTGGGGGAAAAGGACACTCTCTCCTTTAACACTTTAAGTGTCACCTTTAACACTTTGTAGGAGTCCCAGGCAGCGCTTGGTCACCGTGGGTTGAAGAGCAGAGTGTCACCTCTCAAAGGAGAGGCTGTACTGGTGACAGTGCTGTCCCATCTGAAGCCAAATTTGCCTTTGTGGCTTTTACTGACACGCAGCCCCGCTCTTCAGAGGTGGAGAGATGAGGTAGTAACAGCAATAAGTGTGGATGTTTGAGCTGACTTTTCTTTTTAATCTCTTGCAGAGCAAAGAGTGGAAGATGTTCGACTGATCCGAGATCAGCATCCAACTAAAATACCAGTAAGTCTGGTTCCTTTTCATTTTTCACTTCAGTTTCCACTCTCATGTTCTTTTTAGCAGTTAGAAACCTGTCCTGAGGAGACCAAATGAAAATTTGGCCATTCTGGGTCGTTAAGCCTGGGTTTCAGAAACATTCTCAAGCGAGTAACTGGCAGGCAGCGCGGCAGAGCAAGGTGCGAGCTGGGTACTGGAAGAAACGGAGTTTCCTGTGTGCTGTGTTGTAACTTCAAAGAAAACCACACCCCGGCTGAGCTCAGAGACTCTCCTGAGTGTTCAGCTCTTCTCATCTCACTGTTTTTCTTCTCCAAGAGAAGAGTCTGCAGAGGTTAGCCGAGAATACAGAGTAATGTAGAGACAATCTGTGCTGAGAAGGAGACGCTTGCCTTCCGGGAAACGTGTCTGTGCTTGAGGTCTCCAGAGATGCTGTCAGATGCCTCCACCTCACCTTCAAGAGGAGCTCGGCTCTCAGATCATCACTCTTCTTTAGCTGGTCAGCTCCAAATGCTGCCTGAATTTCGATTTCTTTTCTTTATGCAAAGCATAAAGCGAAAGGCAGGGCTCGTGTTCAATTGTGGATGAGGTCTTCGCAACTGGTGGGCTTTGTGTGATGGCTGTTACCGCAGTAAGCAATAAATGCAGCATCCTTATGGCCTTTTGGTGGGACGGGGAAGGTCTCAGGAGATCTTGAGGGATGGAAGAGATCATTTCATTGGAGGCTTCAGCCTTTGGTTCCCAGCGCTGAGCTCATGATGCTCGTGGGGATAAACTGTTTGCAGACTGTGCAGCTCCAGTGCCAGTTCATCAGCAGGAGCAGCTGGTGCCTCGATGCCAAACAGAAACCGAAAGGTTTTCAGCTTTCCTTTAGCCTTAAACTCCTTCATCTCCAAGCTGCTGCTGCCGCTTCACGCTGCTGTTGGGTGGGGGAACGAGAAATATTTCACAGCAGAGATTTTCTGACTTCTCTGGAATGTGCAGTTTTCCCAAAAGGCCCTTCCCTAACAATTCCATTTCCTGACAGAAGATTGCTTTTCCACCTGCCTTCCACAGATCCCTAAGCCGTAGTCCCCAAGCTCGGTGACCACAGATTGAAAGCCATTGATTGAAAGCAAAGCTCTCATTTAAAGTCAGCCTTGGACATATTACGAGCAAAACTTCCGAGGTACCCAAGCAGCTCGCTGAAGACACAGGGATGCAAACTCCCAGCGACAGCAGAGGCCTGGTGGGATCTCTGGAGGCTTGCTCTGACTGCTGCCCCTGTCCAAGCTTGAGTTGCTGCCTCATTGTGATCATTAGCAGATCTGGAGGAGATAGGACGGTGCGTCACGCTCGATGGCAAATCCCTCCTGTCCTGTCAACATCCTGCATTTTGCTGTTGGAAAGAATATTATCTATTGGTTGTGGTCTAGCTTTTTTAAAAATAGCGTGGTTTTTATTTCCAGAAGCAGCCAGCGTTTATTTAAGCTGCCGTAAGGAAATGTAGAATTTCTCCAGTTTCACACACCGTGGTATCTCTTCACCTGCGCAACTTTTGAATAGCAACACAGCCAGACCCCGTGAGCGTGGAAACGAGCCAAGTGAATGGTGTCACGTAGCTACGGTTGATTTAAAAACAACAAACCCCACGTGGCTGTGGAAACGGGAGCGCAGGAATTCTGAGATCATTGCTTGAAAGCAGGAGCTATATACAGTTGCTGGGCAGGGTGCTGCTGAAATTGGCCAATCTACGATTTCCTTGGGAATGACGTAGTTACTACCAAAGAATCTTGAGAGAAGTACTGGTTCCTGAGCATGTCTCGAGATTAAGGAGGAGGAAATTCGCTCCTTTGAGGCTTTATACCTTTAAAAAGTTCCTTTCTCTGTAACTACGGAAGGTGAATGGAACATAGAATCACAGAATGGTTTGGGTTGGAAGGGACCTCAGAGATCATCCAGTTCCAACCCCCTGCCATGGCAGGGACACCTCCCACTAGACCAGGTTGCTCAAGGCCCCGTCCAACCTGGCCTTGAACACCTCCAGGGATGGAACATCCACAGCTTCCCTGGGCAGCCTGTGCCAGTGTCTCACCACCCCCAGGGTGAAGAACTTCTCCTTATATCTGATCGAAACCTCCCCTCGTCCAGTTTGAAGCCATCACCCCTCTTCCTATCACCACAAGCCCTTGTAAAAAGTCCCTCCCCAGCTTTTTTGTAGGCTCCCTTCAGATACTGGAAGGCTGCAATAAGGTCTCCCTGGAGCCTTCTCCAGGCTGAGCAAGCCCAAACTCTCTCAGCCTGTCCTTGTAGCAGAGGGGTTCCAGCCTCATCTCCATGACCTTCCTCTGGCCCTGCTCCAACAGGTCCGTGTTCCTCCAGAGCTGGACACAGTAGTCTAGGTGGGGTCTCACGAGAGCGGAGTAGAGGGGAAGAGCAGGTCCCTCGACCTGCCGCCCACACTGCTGGGGATGCAGCCCAGGATATTAATCTAGAGGTGTAGTTCTTAGGAAGAGACGGCCTGAAACAGGAGAAATTTGAGTGAAAACTGCTTGAGTTTTGCAGACTTTGGTAGCGGCTTCTAAAACTGGGTGGAAGCTGTGGGCACGTGCTGTTAAATCTCTCTGTGTTCCCGCTTAACGCAGTGATGTTGCAAACCGAACGAGAGGAGCAGATGAAGATGATGCTGATTGTCCCTTTTCAGGGTGGAGATACCTCATCCACACGTGGAGAGAGGTGGAGTTCAGCATAAACGCCTGTACCTTGCTGGGGTTAAAATGGAGGGGGGAGATGAGGGCACCAGGCACCGTTTCTGCCGCTCACATCTTCTGCTCCTGTCTTTGTGTTTCTTCTCAGGTGATCATTGAAAGGTACAAGGGAGAGAAGCAGCTTCCCGTTTTGGATAAGACCAAGTTCCTGGTGCCAGATCATGTCAACATGAGCGAGCTCATCAAAATTATCAGGTAGTATGCTGGGATTTCAGCATAAGCTGCATCAGCCCAAGACTGATTCTTTGTTACCTGCCCATTTGAGAACTCTAAATGGGAAATTCATCTGGCGAGCGCTCGGTATCGTCACTAGGACAGATCCACGAGAAGGTGCTTTTCCTTTGGGTTTGCTGGAAAGAAACCCTCTGAAAAGAGCTGAGCTGTTAGTCTGCTTTCAAGAGAAATGAGCTGGTTCCCAGGGGTGTAGGAGGGAGTCCGGGGCCGTGAATCCCTGTCTAACATGGGTTCTTCTGGCCCAGGGGCTCCAGCGCTTCCTGCTTGGCTGTTTTAGGATGTCTTCTTGGTGTTCCACCTGGGAGTCCTCTCCAGAGCACCTGCTTCTTCCACCCACTGGAGGGGGAGCTTGGGCTCACAGCCAGAGCTCTGAGCTGTTGCTTAGGGTTGATGTTGGCATTCTTTGATTGTGAAATGAGGTTTCCCTCAACGAGGCCTGAAAAACACCCGTTCAGACCAGTGTCCTGTTGTCCCCCAGGCTGTGGCACGAGCTCTGCTCCGCTCCGGTGCTCAAGCTTCGCTTGCAAGCGAAGGCAAAGGGGAAGTAGCCATGGAGTGGAAGTTGTGTGGTCTAAAACTGTGGTCAGAACTTCTGCTAGAAGTGCATTTCTCTAGGCTCAGGAGGAATAGCTGATTAGTCAGACTTCCCAAGCACTAAACTTGGAAGTTAACAACAAACCAGAGTCTGCTTTTTGTTGGTTAGGGTGTAGCAGGGAGCTGGTTTGTGGAGGCCAGTGAAAACTGAGAGCTGTCCCACATGTCCAGACAATTCCCTGCCTCCCAGCCTTGTTGCAAGCAAATCCCAGCTCTTGTGTGAGAAGGAAAGTTTTTGGAAGCAGGAACCAGATTGCCCAAGTCCTCCAGAATTTCTCATGGGGATTAAAGGCCCTGAGCAAAAAGGTTAATGCCAAGCTGAAGGATTTTCCCCACCTTTTATTCTTTGGCTTCGTTGTTAATAGGTGACTTAGTACCAGCTGCGCTGGGTCCTCAGCCAGCTCCTCTTGTGTGTAGCAGAGCTTGTCCTTCACCGCCCTTTGAGAGCAGCGGCCGACTCACAGCCTGCTGTCTGCGGAGCCTTCAGCACACTGTTTTGGAAGGGTCCCTGTCGCGGTCGGGTCTAGGGCTGTGGCTGGGAGGTAAATAAATCCTTGTTCCCAGCTGCTGCTGCCCCTCAGCAGCGAGCAGAAGCAGCAGGAAGCTCTTCTGATCCGTTGCTCTTCCCATCTCTCTTGGTTTGCACCTCCCCATATCCGAGTTCCTCTTGCTTACTCAGTTTGGAGTGGTAGGAGAGCTCCTCTCTGCAAACCTGCTTTCCCATAGGCAGTTTATTTAGCCCCAGCCGGATCCGAGGGAAACCCTGAAGTTAGATGGTCCCCTGTCGACGTCTGTCAGGGAGGAGAGGAGGGGGCAAGACGCCCCAAAGGTTAAACGCAGGCTGTCACAGGCTGGTGACAAAGTGAGTTGAAAAGGTCCAGGGCCTTCACATGGAAGCTCTGTGCGTCCTCCCTCCCTGTCTTCACACAAGCCTCTCAAGGTCAGCCTGGGTTGATGGTTCCAGTGGGATGCTGTTTTGCCCCGAGGCAAAGGTCCCACAGGCCTCGCGTGTGTGTTGGTTGTTGAGGGATCATCCCGGTGAGGAGAACTTTGTCTTTTCTGCTTCTTTAATGCCCTTCTGGAGCATGGCTTTTCCAGTGCAACAGGGGCTTCTGCCAGATCTGCCTGGGCTTAGTAATGCATTGAAGACAGTTTGAGGTGGGGCTGCTTTGGGTGGGGACATCTTCCTGCTGCCAGTGGTGGAGGCAACACGTAGTCATACTGGGAAAGGCCAGGCTTGGTGGGGCTCTGAGCAACCTGCTCTAGTTGCAGGTGTCCCTGCTGCCTGCAGGGGGGCTGGACGAGATGGGCTTTAGAGGTCATTCCAACCCAATGGATTCTGTGAAACTTCTTCCCCCAAACTCCCCTCCACAGGCGACGCCTGCAGCTGAACTCCAACCAGGCCTTCTTCCTCCTGGTGAACGGACACAGCATGGTGAGCGTTTCCACACCCATCTCCGAGGTGTACGAGAGCGAGAAGGACGAGGACGGCTTCCTGTACATGGTGTACGCCTCTCAGGAGACTTTTGGAGTGCAATCTTCTGTCTAAGACCCACGAGCGGCTTCTAGCCTAGGATTTGGGTTGACCCTTTGGCCATCACCCCCACTCTTCCCCACCCCCCCCAGGGAACCAACCGGATGTCACCTACGCTCTCGGTTCCTTAGCATAGTCTTGCTTTAGCAGGCGTCTCATCTTACCTTGCCTTCTCTGTGACCATCAACCAGTTCAGACGAGCACCTCCAGCTTTGAAACCTGCCGTAATACTCCACGCAGGCACATTTACATCTCGGGACTTGACGGAAGGAACCCACTTGTGCATGTGACAAATTGCGCCTAAAAGGGACACTCGGTTGACTTTTAACAAGCAAACGGGCACCAGGGAGGAGCTCGAGTGTTTTACGTGAATTTTCTGGAAATTCTCCCTATGATTCCTTAAAGCTTTTTATTGTTTTCTTTATAAACGGGAAGGTTTCTCCAGAGAGCAAATATGTTTTAACGTTCCAAAGCGGAGCTTGGTCTTCTGCAGCTCGATGCGACTCGTGTCGGCTTGTGCTGGGGGGGGTACAACTCTTTTTGTCTCTGGTATTTTTTTTTTGTGGCACGGTAAAATTAGGAACGGTGCCAGTTTCTGAAATCCTCGTACCAAACACCACAGCTTTATTGTAGTTTTAGGAAGTGTTTAACTATAAAAGACACCCCTGAACAGGTAACACTGAAATAAACTCCCGCCTGTGAATGAATTCCCAATCCCTGTGTGAAACACTGTTCCTACGAGCTCGCTTCCAAACGATCTCCCCTCCTAGCCCCGAGGTTTGTCCTTTCCTTGCCCGGCTGCTGGGAGAAGGTGGCCGAGGCACCCTCTGCCAGCACCCGGAGCTGTCGGGGTGCGTGCAGTCCGAGACGGGAGCAGCGCCCGCGTCCCTCACCGCCACCTCCTCCTGGGTGCGTTGGAGCCCTGCAAACGGCTTTGTGGTTCCCACCACCTCTGGACACGCCGCTGGAGTTACCAACCCAGGCCCTCCAACCGCTGGAGTTACCACCCCAGCCCCTCCAACCGCTGGAGTTACCAACCCAGGCCCTCCAACCGCTGGAGTTACCAACCCAGGCCCTCCAACCACTGGAGTTACCAACCCAGGCCCTCCAACCGCTGGAGTTACCAACCCAGGCCTTCCAACCACTGGAGTTACCAACCCAGGCCCTCCAACTGCTGGAGTTACCAACCCAGGCCCTCCAACCACTGGAGTTACCAACCCAGGCCTTCCAACCACTGGAGTTACCAACCCATGCCCTCCAACCACCCTGCCGCTTGTTTTGCACGTAACCACCGCAGGGAAGGGGGGTCAGGGAGAAGCAGTTCAGGTCCAGGAGTTGCTGTCGAGAGGTCTACTCTAGGATCCTGCTCTGGCAGGGGCGTTGGATGAGATGCTCTCCAGAGGTCCCTTCCAACCCGCACCACTCTGGGATTCTGTGAGTTGATGAACAAATGATGATGATGATTATTTTTTCCCTCCATCGCTAAAGCCTCCCACCACTCGCACGGGGTTTGGAAGAGCTCGGTGTTACCGTTACACCGGTGTTACCGCGTGTCCCGCAGCCTGTGCAGAGGAACGGTGTCGTAGGACCTGTGTTGTTTTCCTCTAGAGTCGTCGTGAGGTGTAGCGGGACGAGGTCACGCGTGTCCGTTCCGTGTCTGTGAAGTAACTAGAGCTGTTCCGAGGAGCTGCCTCGCGCTGTCGGGGGAGAACGAAGCAATACTGCACCTGCCCGCCCCTCTTTGCATGCATCTCGTTCACAACGCTTCCCATTTTATTTTATTTCATTTTATTTTTTTTTAATTGTTCTTTGTGTTTTTACTCCCAACGGAAACTTCTCCAATGCAGCTCGTTCTATGTTTAGTTCTGTTCGTGTAAGAGATTGTTTCGACTCATAACTGACAACCAGACTTGTAATTACGACGTGATTGACTGATATTCCTGTACAAATGTTGCTTTTTTTAAAATTAATACAGTGCTGATACGGATGGGTTACATCCCAGCTTCGGTACGGCTCGTGTGGTTATTCCTTAAACTGCATCTCCTGCCCCAGGACACACAAGGTGGTCGAGCAGGTTCTGCTGATGATTAGACTCGTGTTCTGAACCCTCTGAGAGCATTGTTCACAGCTTGGGGAGGGAGCTACCGCCCTCCAGAAGGAGGAATTTTGGGTGTAGCTGCCCTGTAAAACAGTCTTTAGATGGGGATGGACCAGGGCGTGCTCACACACGGGCAGGGGTTGTGGGGTTCTTCAGCCTGGAGAAGAGAAGGCTCCAGCCTTCTCTTCTGGTGGCCTTTCAGTGCTTCAAGGGGCCTGGAAGAAAGATGGAGACGGACTTTTTGAGCAGGGCCTGTTGGGACAGGACAAGGGGGGATGGTTTAAACTAAAAGAGGGAGATTGAGACTAGAGAGAAGGAAGAATTTTTTGAGGCTGAGGGTGGTGAGAGCCTGGCGCAGGTTGCCCAGAGAGGTGGTGGCTGCCCCATCCCTGGCACCATTGCAGGTGAGGTTGGCCGGGGCTCTGAGCAACCTGCTCTGGTTGCAGATGTCCCTGCTCCCTGCAGGGGGGCTGGATGAGATGACCTTGAAAGGTCCCTTCCCACCCCAAACACGATGATTCTTTCCCCATTTTGTTTCTGCTCCTGCTCCACCCTCCCAACGCTCTCCAAGCCAGACCCTGCTCCCAAGGAGCAACCTCAGGCACTGGCCACAAAAGGTCCAGGGCCTCAGCGAGCCGGGGATTCCTTTTGCTTCCCCTGGAGCTGTGGCCTCCTCTGGGGCCAGCGCAGACGGACCCCGTGTGAGGAGATCTGTGATGTCTGGGGGTGGAGAGACAGCAAAAGTCCTAGAAGGAACTTTAAAAAGTAACGTCGCTGGTAACTGCCAAGCTGGAGAAGCCCCCGCCCCGGCTGAAGCCCCTGTAAAGGAACCAAAATGACAAAGGGATTCTGTTTAACTCTTTATTTTCCATACATTAAATTTACTCAGATAAAAACATTCTAAAAATGTACAATTTTACTTTTAACAAAGTATAATAAAACATAAAAATCCCAATACCAGAATACTGGACATTTACAGTTCAAAATCAAATTAGCTGAATATTAAATATTTACAAAACTATTTAAAATATTTATAAAGTTACATGCACAATTCGTAATACTAGAATTGACCGAAGTAAAAGAAATGGCTCAAATGGGAGCAGGAGTTTCCTTCATTCCTAGTGGAAAGTTACGTCCAAGAGAAGCTGTTAATCTGCACTTGCAAACACGCAGGAGTTGCTTTCTGCTTCCGTACCAACACGCCGCTTGCTGAGGGGAGAAAAGAAGAGAGCAAACGGGTAGTTCCAAGGGTTTATCCGAGGAGAAGGAAGTGGGTGGCTCAGCGGGGCCTCCACCAGCCACAGCCTCTAGCTCCAGAGCTCTGGTTCCGTGGGTTTCCATCCAGGCGTGCCCACCTCTACATTTCCCACCCATTCCACGCTCGCCCCAAGCTCCGGGTGCCTGTGACATCCCATAAACGCCCCAGCTTCCAGACGGTGTCACCTTTATTTTGGGGAGGAGCGCTGCTCTGCTCCGTTGGGATTTTTAGGACCTTCACCCTGCCAGCAAGAGCGTGAAACACAATTTCGGGTCGTGGTCAAGGTCGAGCGTTCGGCCGGTATTTTTGGAAGCCCGGCGCTTAATTTGCCCCGATTTAATGAGGGTGGCGTGAGAAAGCTTCATGGAATCGGCGTGTGACGTGTTATTTGTAAGGAAAACTTAAGGTGGAACTCTCTGATGGATACCTCGCTTGGCGCAAGGAGGTTTCCCTCGGCGCTGTCCCGCGTCGAGCCCGGCGTGTTCGTTGATGCTCGATGCGCAGCCTGCCAGCGCGAGGGGTTGGCTGGAAATTCCATCCTGCTTTCCAGTGTTTCAACTGGAAAACGCTGCTGGAAGCACCCCGAGGGAAGGCTCCTCGCTGACTTCTCCATGACTCGGGATTCCCTTCCGTCCTACGCTTAGAAATCCTTTTGATTCCACAGTGAAATCCATTTGGAGAACGAATTCTTGTTATTCTTTTCAGGACAAAGACGGGAATAAATAGCGGTCTTTGAAATCTCCATCTTTCAACGTATAAAAATAGGTTTTAAGAACTGGTTCTTTCAGCCAGTGAAGCTGGAACGACTATTCTACAACAAGCTGCCTTATTTAGTCTTTTTTTTTTTTTTGGGGGGGGGGGGGGGGAGGATGGATTTGTGCCTTTTAAAAACCAGATTATTTCACGGAACTGAAGTGCCCTGTTGGGACTTCCCAGCTTTGGCGGTTCTCGGCGCCAAGCGGGCAGCGTTCACGAGCAGAGCCGAGGCCACGACTCGCTCTGCCATCGCTGCTGCCTCCTCAACCATCTCCCCGTTACACTCGTGCTGCTTGAAGGTCCTCGAGGCGCCTGAACCGAATCTAAAACCCGCCTTCGCCGTTCCAAAACGTCCCCTCAAAGGACGCACGAAGAAAGTCCGGCCTCAACTTGAGGCGAAGGAAGCGATCCTGAAGCGAGGAATGGAAGTTTGCTGGACACGAGTTCCGTTTTCGAGTCCTCTCGTTGCGGGTTCCGCTCGGTGCCGGACGTTCGACCAGGCCGTGCCGTGAAAAAACGCATCCTGTACGGAGATGATCATTACTTCTTGTTTTTTTGCTGTTTTGGGAGGGATTTTAACACTTGCGCGCGTGTGGAAATACAGTTTATTTCAATACGATTCGGTTTTAAAATATGATTTAAAAAAAGAAGTGAAAGAAAGACAGACAAGAAGTGAAGGTTTGGCTTTGCAGGCCGCTGGAGAGCCCCTCCGAGCTGTGCAGAGGAAACACGGGCGCCGAAGGCTGCCCGGCGGGACGCAGCGCGACGGATTGTTCCTACCATTGTCTCGAGCTCATTAAGGCAAAGGAAATTGCATTGTCAGTTTTCATCGCTTTAGTGTTGTGGGTCTGAAGGTCGTCCATGAAAACCTCCTCCAGCGCAGGCGGAGCGGGGGGTGCTGGGCTCAGAACACACAGATCGGAGTCATTTCTCATTGCATAGGAAAAAAAAAAAAGCTTTTTTTTTTTTCTTTTTTAACCCGATCATTACGTGAATTGAGATTTTGGTTTCCACCAAGCCAAATCTGCTACGAGCTGTAGATGGTGACCTGGACCGGGTTTGGGTTCTGGCCACCTCGTGCTTCCTTGGCGATGCTCTGCTATTCCCGCTGGCCTCCCCGGCGAGGCTGATGACCAAGCAGGACTGAAGGATGGCCCAGAACATTCTCCTTCCTATGAACGTGGTCCAGGAAGGTCTCGATTTGTGGATCTGCCGTGACCCCCTCGCGCTGACTAAGGCCCGATCTCCTCGGGGCAGCTCTGCACCACCTCGAAACCTCCTCCTTGGCTCCACCTTCCCTCGCTGCCCGGGGAAAGCCGGCCGTGCCACCACGAGTCCTGTTCATCCTGGTGTGGTTTAAACTGGTGTAAGAAATACCTCCAAGTGTAAACAAGGCTTCGGACTTTAAAGGTGTCTTCCAAATTACAGTACGCAAGTCTCTCCGTGTCAGACGTTCTACAGAGAAGGCCTCACCCATTTCATGCCGTCAGATTCCTCGGGTGAGCCACGAGGATTAGTGTCTTCTTTCAACCAGACAGGACCAAACTGTTTCAAATCAGCAGTTCAAGGTTTGTTTGGCTTCCTCTCAAGTCCTAGTTTAGATTTGTCACCCACAAATGATGTACGCTAAGTAGTTAACACCAAAGCTAGTCATCTACAACCTATTGCAACGAAGGAGGCTGACAAGAAATCCTTCAAAGTCTTGATACTAATGAAGTTTACTACCTTTTACACGTCTCGACTTCTACCACTTCTGAATCCTGTAGCAAAAGCCTCGGGGTAGGGGTCAAAGGAGGGGTTTATAGAAAGTAAAGCAAAAGCTTATTAAACTCTGCTGCCAGAGTTCCTGGGGCGAGGGGGGGCAGTTAGGATGGTTTAAAATTCATTTACAAAAGCAGAGTAATAAGGTTTCTGTGACAGAGACCTATATACAGTAACAGGACGTAAAGGTTTGGTGTATTCCAGGAAAATACCCTCGAAGCCTTTATGACTCTGGAGTCTCTGGGACTTGGACCCTTCGTTTAAGTTTAATCCGTGGCTGGGAACCCAGCTCTATCTAGTGACAGGTGAGACGATGAAGCCCAAGTTTGTTTCCAGAAGGAAGCGAAGCCGCCGTGTGTGTTCTCGGGGAAGGGGAAGGGAAGGAGAGGCTGGCGGGGGTGGGTGGTGGGGTGAAGTCACGTCGCCTGCTGGTGCCAATTTGTCGGAGTTGGAACTTCTTTGCCTCTTGCACTGGTCTCAGAGTGACACTGTCTGCTGAAAGTGCAGAAAGCTCCAAGAGTTTTACATTCTTCTGTAGTGCAATCCTTAAAAATCCCAGAGATTAGTGCCTGATCACTTTTGAAAAAAAAAAGTAGACGTTTTACCTAGCCCAGGGGTGCCAAAGTCCTTCTGGCCAACGGCCGCTCCTACCTTCAGCCTCCAGCTTCTGCTTCAGAACGTAGCTGCCCTGGAGTCAGACGTTCCACCTTAGAAAGTCCACCTGTGGCAACATTCTCCAGCACAAAAAAATAAAAAAAAAAATAATAAAAAAGGACATTGGGTGTTGTACTTGCAGGAGAAAACGCAGCCGGCCAGCTCCACCATCCGCCCAGTCCGCATCGCTCCCATGACACGTAGTCAGAAGTTCCAACGACGAGATCCAAGCTTGAATTTGGCAATCAAAAATGGGTTCGATGCACCCCTAAGCTAGATTTTTCTACCTAGTCTAAGAAAGTAAAGCACCTTTGGATTAAAAAATACATTTAAGCTTAACAGCAACTGGACGTCTCAGTTTTGTGTTGCGATCTCCTTATACCTCCATGGCTTACAGTATTTTCTTGCCAGATTAAAATATCAGTCTGTGGAGTCGAGGCTTTCGGAGGGAGGAGCGTATTTCAGCCGAAACGTACCTGTGGGAGAGGAAACAGAAGAATTAAACAATATTCGGCCTTTTCACGTGCGTTAGATCTCAGAACTTTTGAAACCTGCTCCTTGTTAGCGCTGTAAGGCAACGGCGCTGCTGCTCCCTCCTGCCAAAAGGTTCTTTCAGGTTTTTTCAGCCTACACCGTATGCAAATTATCTCAGCGCCATACGGCAATCGAAATAATAAAGAAACAAAGGAAAGGGAGGTTGTTTCCCCACCCGGAGTTATGGGTGTCAGCTCTCTCCTGGAGAAGCCCGTGCTCTACCTGTGTGAGCAACGTGCCCCACAAAATAATTATAGCGGCAAACACGGGACCTGCCAGAGCATTTCAACAGTGACTCTGCGTTTAGGAAGGGAGAGGGGGAACAGCGATGGTCGGTTTGTAAACTTCCAGGGGAACGGGCAATTATAGCCCAAGATGACCTGGGTGACAAAGTAGATAAGCTAGATGTTCCCTGGAAACCGGTCCAACAGCAGCTCCCTCCTTCCCTGTTCCTCCTCTTCCCAGAAACCAGCACAAGTCCCACAGAGCACCTGGGGCTGACCCAGGGCCCTTCTCCAGCCCTGTCCTCATGTTGGGTCTGCACGAAAGTAGGTGTAAACTTCTGCCAATAAAGAACCATAGAATCACAGAGTGGTTTGGGTGGGAAGGGACCCTTCAAGGTCATCTCATCCAACCCCCCTGCAGGGAGCAGGGACATCTGCAACTAGAGCAGGTTGCTCAGAGCCCCGGCCAACCTCACCTGCAATGGTGCCAGGGATGGGGCAGCCACCACCTCTCTGGGCAACCTGCGCCAGGCGCTCACCACCCTCAGCACCAACAATTTCTCCCTTCTCTCTAGTCTAAATCTCCCTCTTTTAGTTTCAAACCATCCCCCCTTGTCCTGTCCCAACAGGCGCTGCTCAAAAGTCTCTCCCCATCTCTCTGACAGGCCCCTTGAAGCACTGAAAGGCCACCAGAAGGTCTCCCTGGAGCCTTCTCTTCTCCAGGCTGAACAAGCCCAACTCTCCCAGCCTGGCCTCCCAGCAGAGGGCTTCCACCCTCCCACCATTGCTGGGGCCTCCTCCGGCCCTGAGGAGGGGCCAGAGCTCAAACCCACCAGCTTTCAAGGCACTTTCAGGCAGATCAGACTCGCTCCCACCCTCGAGTCGGCAGCTTTTGGCTACAGGCACCGCTCTGCGTGTCCCGCGTCCGTCCCTCCGCCGGCTTTTACCTTGTCGATTGAAATCCATCGGCGGCTGTTTGCAGTCCTGAGCTCTGTGACCACTGGCCCCGCAGTTGTAACAGGAGAGGTTCCCGTTCTTTTTGTGACTCGAACCGTTGCCGTTTCCCATCATCCCCTGTGCCTGATACACCCCCGCCGTCCCTGCCATAAAGTTCTGCATCGGCGGTACCGCGAACGTCGACTGCCCGGTCATGACGGAGTCCGGCGCGATACCGCTGTTGTACGCGGTGTGGACCACGGGGAAAGTCGTGCTGCTGTTGTACTGCTGCGTGTTGATGTAGCCGTTGCTACACAGAGGGTTGAAGGGCAGGAACGGGAAAGTAAACATGGAAGGGCCTGAAAACGGGTGCTGGAAATAGTTGGCGTAGCTGACGGTCATCCCGCTGGAACCGCAGTTCCCGCTACAGCCGCAGGAGCTGCACACCATGCACCCCGGCGGCTGCGGCTGCTGCTGCTGGTGGTGATGGTGGTGGTGGTTCTGGTTTGGTACCGGGATGCTCCCTGCGGATCCGCTGCTGCTGCTGCTGCTGCTACTGCTGCTGCTGCTGCTGCTGTAGAAGTTGTTCTCGGCGACGGAGGAGAGCGTGGGGCTGGAGCTGGGCGCGGGGCAGCTGGGCAGGTTCGCCATGGTGGCGAAGGAGGTGGCGGGGTGGCTGCTGGAGGAGGCCGCGTTGCTGTTGGCGCAGAAGCTGCCTTGCATGGGCGCCACCGGCACGCTGCTCATGGCAGAAAAGGCAACTTTGGTGTTGGCTGTGTAGAGAGCAGTCCGGGGATTGATTATTGCAGGGGACACCGTTATTTGCATATTACTGGAGCAGGAAGTCTGTCCGGCAATGGCAGAATCGGTAGGAAGAGACGAAGACACCAGGAGTTTGATGGGTGGACGAGCCACGTGGAAGACCGTGCTGGATGTTACAGTGGCAGCAGTACTCGTTTCTACTATTAATCCCGGCTGCTGAGCTGTTTTTATCACTCTGTCCAGAGTCGAAGCATGTACGACTTTGGTGCGAGGGCCAAAGTTAATGGTAGATGTGGGCGAGCTGTTCTCAGCAGCCCCCGACAGCACTTGCAAGGGCTGGTGGGGAGAAGACGCAGACATGACATCCACCACCGCGTTTCCAAAGCTCTTCTCCATTTTTATGCTGCCCCTAGGCCCGGGAGAAACTTTATTTCTTTCTTCTAAAGATAGAAGAGAATGCATAGACGATGAAAGGAGCTTCATGTCTGCGTTGCCGCGGTCTGATTTATGCACTGAATTCAGCATGCGAATGGGGGTGATGTGAGTAGAGGCCGCCGACATCATTTGCATCGGCAGAGGGTGGTGGCCGGACGGATTGGAGCCTGCGTCGTTTTGCACTGGTAAGACCTGAGCCGTGGGTCTGGCGGAGCTCGAAGTGAAATGATTCAGTAACATCACCGGCTTCTCCTTTTCCGAGCCGTCTAAGTGGATCTCTAAACCTAGGGACAGAGACATCCATAAATACAACCTGGACAAGGCTGGCCCATGCCGGCACCCTCCTCGGCTGTTCCCGCTTACGTCTCTCGTTCTCCTCGGCGCTGTCCGAGCTCTCTTCCCTTGTCTGGATCCCCATGGGGCTGGAGGAAGAGCTGGAGTACTCGGAGGAGCTGCCCTCTCGGGGCAGCGGGTGGGCTGGCTGGTCCACATCCACTCGCAGCTCTGCGGAGAAAGGGTGTGCGAGCAGTCAGGGAACGCGAACACGAGCGACGTGACGGGACCTGATGACAACCGGTTCCTGACACCATCCAACGCGCAGCGATGCTCAACATTGACAGAGCTACGCCTCGCCTAAGGAGCCTGGAGGTGTTACAGGTGCTGACTAGTGCAGCGCTATGAAGAGGAAACTACTTTTTCTAGCACTCTGTATATAGGGGAATCGGATTTTTTGATGGCACCCAATTAAGCCAGTGACACTGCGGGAGATAAAGCTTAGGACAGGTGGGTGAAAAAGCAGCGTGAGAATGAGCTTGCTCTTGTACAAGGACATATCCAGCCCCGGGAGCACAGCGGTGTCACAGAATCATAGAACGGGTTGGAAGGGACCTCAAAGATCATCTAGTTCCAACCCCCCTGCTATGGGCAGGGACACCTCCCACTAGAGCAGGTTGCTCAAGGCCCCAAGCGTCCTCTGCTCGGCTCTCTCACCTGCAGCGTGGTTGCCACGAATACTCTGGATAGGCCCTACGTGCGTAGTCGGGGGAACCCTCGCCACGCCGCTGCTGGTCACGGAAGAAGGAGTTGTGGGGTTCAGGCACCGTTTCTCCGATTTTTCTCTGCAGGGTGATGGAGAAAGGTATGAAGACATCGAGTTCTCGAGTTCTTTACATTTGGTTATCCCACCACAACCCTGAGCAGGCAACAGTAAACCACCAAGTGCTAAATATTACCCAGGGAGCCCCTGTTTTGAGAGCTTTTCAAAGTAACCAACGCAACTGCCGAGGAAGGGAGAGAAGCATTGCCCGTATTTACAGGTGGGAATCCTGGTTTATGGCCTGGAAAGCAAAGACCACTGTAAAACTTCCATTAAATCCCTTATGACCTTAAAAAGACAGATTTCCCCCCCCTCCATCCAACTTACTTCTCCAACTCCAGCTGGGTCTTGAGCTTCTTCTTTGCTCCCATGGTGAGGGATTCAAACTTGTTCAGATCTTCCTCAGTAAGACTCAGAAACTTGTAAAGAAAAAAAGCCAAACACGCGTGCTTAGTTTTACAGCCCGAAATACTCTAATTTCCATTTTTCTGTTCTGAAAGGCAACTTTAAAGCCATTTTTTAACACATATTAATTCAAAGAAACTCCCTACTCCAGTTTTAAATTATAGAATGAGCGTCGAATGAAAGTGTGGGGGACTGGCATGAAAGAAAGAACATCTGTAGATTAAATTTAATTAGGCCTGTGCTTATCTTAACCATTCACAATAAAGATGAAGTCATTCTTGTATGTGCTGAAATAGATCTTTGTGCTATAAACGAGTTTAAGGAGCTGCTCCTCTTAAAAAATGACTCTGGATTTCCTCGTTGTGTCATTTAACGCAGCTATCTCATCCGTTTCACTGGAAAATACACTCCAAATTAAATTTTATAATCAAATTTAATAGAATATTCGATTTTAGAATATGAAAACATTCTAAAAGCTAGAATACGACAATAAAAAAAGATTCATTTCTAATCTAATGTCATGAAAATTAAAGCCCAAGTATGCATGACAATACATGCTTTTTAAAAACACACTCGAATATTCAGTTTTGCTGCTTTATTAAAGAAAAACCCACCATCTATTTCCCCTCACGTAACAAAGACAATGAAATCAGCAGACTCTGGTAACAGATTATAATTAAATACACACAACATCCGACAGCCAGCACGAAGCCATCCCAATTTAGACCCGGCTCAACTTAAGCTCGTACTCCACTGGAGGGCGTTCAAGGCTAAAAGACAGCAAGAGGACGTGGATTTGAGAGCTGGAGCTGGGTAAATGCTGTAAAAGTAGCGTGTTTTGGTAAAATCCGGCACACTCGGGCGTCATTTATGAGTCCTGCTATAAAAAGATGGAAGGGATGATTTTTCTCTACGAATTTCTGCAGAAAACAAACCCCACGTTGACTTGCAGATACACACGCGCGCGAACGCTCGTGTCAGAAGTCTCTGTGAATCTGGTTGTTAAAATAAAGATAACCGAGTAGTTGGGGAGAAAAATCAATTCAGAAGTAGAAATTAAAGGAAAAAACAAGAGACATTTTAGTTCTCTGTTGCACAGGGAGCTCAAGCAGAGCTCCTAAGACCTGCAAGCTGGATCTTCAAGCATCCAGCGAAGAATTCTGAAGCAGGCGGCAGCTGTTGAACAACCCAAGCCCCGGCCACAACAGATTGATAATAAAACTCACTTTTTCCTCAAAATATGATTGCTTCAAGAGAGTATAAAGAATACAGCTCCCCTTTTCTTAATCAAGTGCCCTACCTTCTCCATCGTGAGCTGTTTGAAGACAGGGTAGTATTTGTGCAACCGCAGTTTCCTGAGCCAGTCTAAGATCCCGTTTTGCTCCTGTGTCTGAGGGGTCTGTGGACTGGAAGACATCAACATGGGTGAAGAAGAGGCGTCCATCTGGCGATAGGCCAGCGACGAGCCGGTACCTCCCGCGTGGGAACAGTGGGGTAGCGCAACGGGAGCAGCCGCCGAGTGCTGGACGTGGTTCTGAGAAGATTGAATCCCAGCCACGCCGCAGATGGGTCTGCAAGAGAGGAACGTGAGTTGGTTTTGAGCACGTTGTGTCACCCGGAGTTCAGCTACTACAGCCGTACCGTGGAATCATGGAATTGTAGAACGGTTTGGGTTGGAAGGGACCTCAAAGATCATCTAGTTCTGACCCCCCCTGTGATGGCGAGAATCTACCACTTCCAGGATTTCTGGTAAAAACTGCCCTGTTTGAGCCAAGATAGGGATTTGTACCTGTTCCATACCACAATAAAGCCAGGACAGTTTACAGCAAAAGCCTTATCTGCAGCTTAAGCAGGTTTCATGGATTGCAGAGTGGTGGGGCTTGGAAGGGACCTCTGGAGATCATCTCATCCAACCCCCCTGCCAAAGCAGGGTCACAAATTCAGGTTACACAGGAACGTATCCGGGTGGGTTTTGAAAGCCTCCAGAGAAGGAGGTTTCCTTCTATAAACACAGATATGTGCTCTACGACCTCTCTGTGACTCAAAAAGGGTTAGAGAGAACGGCTGCGGTTCAGCTTCGCATTATTAGAAGAAAACAAGCCCAAAACCAATCCTGTGGAAACTTTTTTTGACATGTGCAAGTGGCAAAATAACCCCTAATATTGGCTCCTTGGAGGGTTTTGTTGGAGAAAATGAAAATTGCCTCTTAAGAGAATGAGTTCTGCGTTTGTTAAATGAAATGCAAGAGAGTTTCTTCCTGTCTTTTCCTGAGGCTGACTTCTAGCTCCCTGGGAAGAGGTTTCCTTCCTCCCTCTGAAAGGAAAACCTGCTGTACGAGGAAACATTCACCACGGAGAGGAAAAGACCCTTTCAGAGATGCTCTGGTCGCTCTTTGCCCACCAAGACTTGCGCTAGGGACGACCAGACCTGTGCCAACAATTCCATCGTTATTCCTTTGAAGTACGTGATTGAGACTGTCGGGATTTAGGATCACAAAGAACGAACTCGCTTGTCGCTGCAGCTCAGCGTTGAGGTGTTGATGCCAATTAGCACTTAGGGCTTTGAACGCTTTGAGAAACGCTGCTCAGAAGGGGTGTTCAGAGGCTTGACTGCCAGCAGGAGCTCTGCAACTGTCTGATCTCACGTCCCATGTAACCCTGGTCAAAAGGTTTCCCTAAATCCTTCTCTGAACACACACGTTTCTTTCTGTTTTGGGCAGACCACACACGCAGGCTAGAATTTCTTGACAACTTCTGCAGGTGAATATGGAATTGTAGACACAAATAAATGGCCAAGGGGGGGAGATAATTACCTATGTGATTGGGTTTGTGTGAACAAAAGAAATACTTCACCTTCCAGATGTTCCCAGCGTAGTTCCTACTTTATAAAGGGAGGAGTTGCCAGGATCTAAAACCAAGGAACAGACGTTACAAATCGCACTTAGGAAGTTACAAACTGCACTTATCAGTAAAAAAAATTTCATGTTTAAACTGTATTTAAACTTACTTGAACTCTGAAGTTGCTGTGAAGGAGATGAAGAGCTGAAGAACTTTCTAACGTGGTCGTTTTTCACCACATGGGAAGGTAATGGTGCCAAATACCTGCGTGTGCATGGAAAGCAAACAGACCCCCCCATTCTGTTAGATGGGATTTGCCGTTGCAATCTGCAGACGATCCATGCAATTTTACAATTCAAATTGTATTTGAAATTTTGAAACCAAAGCGTAAAAGACCTTGGAAATGAATAACAGTGCAATTCTGAATCCAAGCAGACTTGGAACATACAGATATTCTTATCCTTATGGATATTCTTATCCTTAATACCACTTAAACACGTTACCGTTGTGTTGCTTTCACTCTGTTCGGCGTTTCAGTAAAGAGCTTAATTTAGGAACGCTGAACTGAGAAATGTTCAAATATAAACGCGAAAATTTCCTTTCAAAGTCACAAATCCAAAGACCATAAAATTGAGACGTATCCGTTATTTAATTTTCTCTTCTTTGAGATAAACAGCAGATGCAGAGTCTGGCAGCGTAGGGAAAAAGTCTGTAAAACTTATGTCACGTTTTCCTGGGATTGCTGTGCTTCTTTGGGGGGGAAAAACCCGACAATCTCCTCCAACTTTGCAATGTATAAATGTTCTAGCAACAGGACTAAACTTCTTGTCACGCAAACTCAACTGCCTTTTGCCAAATCTTCTATAGATTTGTAAACGTGTAGAAAATTGTTTTGAAGAGAGCGCGTCTTTGAGTAAAAAAAAATAATTCAACTATACCTACACACAACCGTGATTCCCACCTTGGTAAATCACAGTTTGAAGCTGAATTCGAATCCATTTGATTCAAATCTGATTGCTCCCAATCCTCAGCACTTACAGAGCTTCTTTCTCTACTCCAAAGGCAACCGTGGCCGTGTAAACACCGATTGCTGCTCTATTAACCTAGATTTGTAGAGGCTGTTGCTGGCTAAACAGCAGCACCACGCGTTCTCTCTTACCCTCCCTAATTCCCCTCCACGGGCCACGATCCTCTCGGAGCAGAAGGGGCTGTTTGAAATGTTAATGCTCTTTGCCATGAAAAATAATCCAGGCGTGCACCTGCTGGCTCTGCCTGTGGAAAACCAATATCCGTGTAGCTCTGCCAACGGTGGACAAAAGTCTGCCTTGGTTTAGGGAAAACGGGCGTTTAGCAGAAGCTCTGACACAAGTTTTAGTATTTTTAGAATGTCTTTCTTCACACAGATACAGCCAGTAGGAGCTGAAAATAATAAAAATAATTAAAAGCCCCTCGAATTTCCCTTCAAAACTATTCCGGTGTTTAGAAAGAGAACCGGTGTCTCCTGCCACGGAGGATGGATTTTAAAGTGGTGGTTTAGGTGATGACCAGGTGATTTGGGATTAAGGATCTAAGGCTTCAAGAATGTCTTAGCTGTTAATGGCATCCAAAAATGTCATGTCTATAATGTCTACACACCTACCTTTTAAAAATTAAAATACACACCCCGACAACCTAAAGCAACTGAGACAAAAAACAACTCTTTGAAGGGGTAAAGGGGAAATAAATGTCCCCACAACCCATCCCTCAGTCTAGAAGGATGACTATTCAAGTAACTATTTTTTCCTGAGTTTTGGGGGGTTTTTAAGGTAGTTTTGGCTATTTTTTGAGTTCAAACCAAGCTTCTGCAAAGCCGGTGATGCTCTATTTGTTTTTAACAAGGAAAGAGGCAATGACAGTTCTCCAGGCAGCTTAATACAGAATATTATTTCCATCTGTATTTCTGAAGAAAGAATTCTTGAAGACTTCTTATGCACTGGAATTAGGAGAACATCAAGAAATAGATTGGGATCAGGCTCTAATGTCTTGAAAATAATTTAGAATGAGAACATAATATTTCTATTTCCTGTTATTTTTCTTCCACTTGGTGAAAAAAGCCAAGTATCAAGCTAAAAAAAAACCCACAACAACAACAAAAAACCCAGCATACCTAAGGTCTGATTCCAGGTCCATGTGGTTCCGTTCTAGGTAAAATGAATCTGGACCAGCGAGGCAAGGAATGAATTTCTCCAAGTTTTCTTCTGGATACAGCTGAGATAGCTAAAGGTGGAGGATATTACAAATAATAAGTGAGAAGAAGGCTAGTTACTCATGTGAGATTGAAGGCACAGCAATTTATAAGTCAAACATCCTATGAAATTCTATCTGTATTATCTCAGTACGTTTGGAAAAACGTCACTGAACAAAATTACATGCAGGGACAAAACGACAGAATGAGAGAAAAGGGCTTCAGGTTGCACCAGGGGAGGTTGAGGTTGGCCACGAGGAAGAATTTCTTAGTGGCAAGGGCTGTGAAGGGCTGTGCCAGGCTGGGCAGGGCAGTGGTGGAGTCCCCATCCCTGGAGGGGTTTCCAAGCCGTGGAGATGAGGTGCTGAGGGCCAGGGGTTAGTGGTGCCCTGGCAGTGCTGGGGGAATGGTTGGACTCCATGATCTTAAAGTTCTCTTCCGACCAAAATGATTCTATGATAAAACATCTCTCCATTTTAGAAGTATTTTTCATATCACCTTTACCTTTGAAATAAATTCAGTCACTTCCGTGGAAGATTTGGTTACCAACGTCACTGAAGAATCCGACCACAGGACCTTAGGAAGTAAAAAAAGGATTCGGTTTAGTAACTAATAGTCAGGGATTTAACTTTGGTTCCAAAAGATCAAGAATAGGTATCAAATATCCCCCGCAGCCTGCAAGGAAGTTTGCAACGTGTGACGTCAATAAGGAAAACCACACAAGTAACTATTACTCAGTGCACAAGTCACTATTTCACGTCCTCCCTCGCTGCCCAGTTCTTGCTGTTATTATACTTAACAACCATTCTGAACACTTTAAAAAGCCCTTCGCCGTTCACGCAGCCATTGCACGCTGCAGACATCCAGGATTGAGGCACAGACTACGAAGTAATGGAAATTTTTCTTTTTTTTTGTTAAAGAAAACAGCTGGTTTGTAGACTGGGATGTACAATCCCAACGACTCACCGCAGGACAACGCTGCTTATTTAGAATTAATCAACTCCACATGCCACGCAAAGTCAAAGATGGTGGCAAATCACCCCCCCCCAGCAGAAAAAGGCAAGTCTGTAGACCCAAAAGCTGCGGTTACTGCTCTAGCTACGCTCTTTAGACACCATCTTGTACATGCCCTAGAAAAAGGAAATGGTTCTGTATCTCCTCTGCGCCGCTTTCTGCATTAAATCATGACATTCTGAGATACGGAGGCACTTATTGGTTGGTAGATGATGAGTTGAACCGAGCCAAAAGTCAGGATTTCTTGGCAGGAAGATCAGCCTGAGACTGGCCGATGCTACGTCCCTTCAGACTGAAATTCCAGGCGTATGGATCTCCATCTCTATAGGAGAAGGAGCTGCTTGGATGTGTTTAAGAAGCAGGAGGCCATCTTCTCACATGACATTAGTTGCAATGACAACTGAAAACATACACAAAGTTTTTCCAGCCGTCAGAACGCTGCCAAAAAAGACTGGTGAGAGGAGAGTATTTCAAAATATATTACATAATGGAGGAATTTCCTCTCTGCAGAGTTGTTACACAAAAAGTAAGCGGGGCGAAAAAAAAAATGAAGACAGAAAACTTAAGCAGTTTCTGGTTTTACAAAGCCTGTAGTTTGTTGTTTTTTTTTTAATTCATGAGGCATTTCAGAAAATATAGGAGAAATTTATCTTTCTTTCTTGTTTTGTAACCCAATGACTTACATTTTGTTAACTTGTTATAATTCTCAATACTCACAAAACAATAACGTGAGCTGTAAATGCAGGGAACAATGAAAACTGCTCCAGTACTTCCTATTCCCAAGCTACTAAACAAAAACATTTAATAGCTGCGTTTCTAAGAGCGATTTATTAGCTCACTTAAACGCTGTTCTTTCAATTACAAGCTGTCAAGTGAAACACTAGTAAAAGTCATTTCTGGTATTTATAGAAAAATTTATAATAGGAAAAGATGTTTCACAAGACACTAATATGGCACTGGAGTCCAGACAACTGTGGACTTCAGAAGGAATTTTAAAGTCCCTTGAAAAAAATCCTTTCTAATATTAGCGACATTCCGAACAATCACGAGACTCAGAAAATTCAGAGTATTATCCACGAATCAAGTCAGGCAGAGGTTAAGGCCATCTGCATCACGAGAAGATGCTCTATCTTGGGTGGTAGTTTTAAAGAAGAGCTTTTTCTTTTTTGGAGAAAGTTGGAAATAATTGCAATTCCACCGTCCGTTTTCTTTTGGGTTCTCCTTTTCTCACCAACCGTTTGGCTCCGTTGCCTCATTAAGCAAAGCAAAGACATTTTCTGGGCTTTGCCTTCTGAATTTTGGAATAAGTCCTTCCGAGTAGACAGGAGAAAAGCAGTTTGTTGTTCTTTCTTGCCAGCACCCAGAATGCAGCCTCTGCTACTAACACCAGGGTTCAGAGAACGAAGTCAGCCCTGCGCAGAAACTGCGAGCAACGCCTGAACCTCCAAAAGCTGCGTAAAAACAGGGGGGGGAAGCCACTTCTCCCAGCAGCCTGTGGCTAACCACGCTCATTCCAAAGAAACTATTCTCACTTCCAGTTTGAATTAGTCTGGCTTCAGTTTTCAGACAACAGTTCCTGTTATGCCTTTTACTGCGAGATCAACGCCCCTCTTCACTGTAAATTTTTTCTTCCCTTTGAAAACGCTTTTATAGGATAGCGAAAGCCGTCTTTCAGTCAAGTTCTTTAAGCCTCTCGCTACACGGCCTTTTCCTCAAGCCTTGGACAATCTCAGTGGTTATTTTCTGTACCCTTCAACAGCCCTTTTAAAACCTGAACCCCACGCCACGGCCTCGCGCTCCCCTCCAGGCCGAATGCAAAGAGCAACGACCATCCTACCTCTTCTTCAACGTGCAACGGTGCCCAAAGGGTCTAAATTCTCATTTGTCCACATTAAGATTTAAATTCTTTCCACTTCTGCGTTCCAGCACACAGATACCCGTTCTGTACGTATACCGTACCTTCCCCTATAAATACTTTGCCACAGCTTGTTGCTTTAGCGTGAGTATTTTTTTTGCCTGTGGTCCACTTACCAGACAATCTCTGCGTCATCCACAATAGTTCATCAACAGGGATTTATGACTACTTCTAAATCATTTATTACAAAATTTGACCCCCATCCATTCCAAAGGAGCTCTGCTAGACCAATTTCTGGCATCTAACACAAAAGTCTGAGAATTTAACTCCTCAAGTATTACCCTCCCTTCTGTCATCGGAAAAAAACCAATCACCAAAACTTACCTCAAAGGAATATTCAACATTTCTTTCATTCTTCTTGTGTGCCAGTCCCTTTAATTCCACTTTTTCAACGCTCACTGTAAAAAAGCAAAGAGATAAGAAGAATGAGGAGGATATTCTTAAATACGGGGAATAGTGATGACTCCTTGGTAGTGCCAGGACTTGCTTTGAGAGCATCTGATGACTTGGGGCGGTGCTTTAGGTGCACAGCTCGGGCTCTCCTCACTCAGAAGGTTGGTAGCACTGCTCCGTGATGCTTCAGTTCTAGCCTTAGCAAAGCTTCCTTCCAACCTGTATCCAAACAATCCACTAAAAGCAAAGTTCTTTATTTCCTCACGGCCTTATCGTATCACTCATCGGCGTAATAACAGGATGCTACACAAACACGCCTGGGTTTATCTTAATAACATCAAGTAGCAAGTACCATCATCCCTCCGAGGGAAAGCTGGCGCGCGGAGAAATGACGACAGGCAAAAGTCTCCATGTTTTCAGGGGTTGATTTTGCAAGGCCTTTAGTGGGTTTTTATTGTGGTGTTGACATCACGCCGCCTCCGCAACTGCAGTTTCATGGAAAATTTCAGCCTCAATTACTGCAATTGGAATAACTTGTCCATAAAAACAGGATCTTACTGGGTTGAGTAATGGCACAGGTCACTGATTCCACCTCTACCTACGATATGCAGCCTTAAAAGACACAATATTATACAGATATTTGATGTAGGGATTGGTAAGGAAATAGACCTGTTGGAGTGGGTCCAGAGGAGGCCACAAAGATGATGTGAGGGCTGGAACATCTCTCCTACGAGGACAGACTGAGAGAGGTGGGCTTGTTCACCTTGGAGAAGAGAAGGCTCCAGGAAGATCTCATTGTGGCCTTCCAGTATC
Source organism: Eurystomus gularis (assembly GCA_013400335.1). Classification (NCBI taxonomy): domain Eukaryota; kingdom Metazoa; phylum Chordata; class Aves; order Coraciiformes; family Coraciidae; genus Eurystomus; species Eurystomus gularis. Next base: position 952,734 of record VZZY01009598.1, on the reverse strand, counting down.
TGAAGGGGCCCTACAAGAAAGCTGGGGAGGGACTTTTTACAAGGGCTTGTAGTCGAAGGATGAGGGGTAATGGCTTCAAACTGGAAGAGGGGAGGTTTAGATTAGAAATCAGGAGGAAATTCTTCACTCTGAGGGTGGTGATACGCTGGCACAGGTTGCCCCGGGAGGCTGTAGATGCCCCATCACTGGATGGTTGGACTGGGCTTTGAGCAACCTGCTCTAGTGGGAGGTGACCCTGCCCATGGCAGGGGGGTTGGAACTACATGCTCTTCAAGGTCCCTTCCAACCCAAACCATTCTATGATTCTATGATATACTAAATTCTTGGAGACTCATTTCCCCAATATCTCACATCAGAAATTCCAAAATGCTCAACTTTATCAAGATTATTTTACTTTCTTTTTCTTCTGCAGATTTCTCCTGCCTTTTGCCTGCGTGCGTGGGGATACGCACACAGAACTGTTCTGCTAAAAAGCCAATTTGCATGGGCTTAAAAATTCAAAAGCAATTATACTAAAACAAAGTCAGTAGGATTTTACCTCCCAGCGGCAGGGGCCTGAAGGGACCCTCGCTGTGTAGGTTGATTTCACTCAAAGGTTCTAACAAAGCCAAACCCAGAGCCCTACCCTTTTGTTCCTAGGGAATCACCATTTACAAGATGTTTATCTATTTTCAAGGCTGTTTATCTGTTACATTACCTGTAAGACTCAGGCCTATGTTTATCACGGGTAACTTCCTCCTAACTACGTGACAAAACAGTTGCAGTGCAAATGTCCCAGTGACATCAGTACAACGTGTCCCATCAGCCTCACATCTCCCTGTTCCTCACGATGACTCTTCAAGCAAAGCCACCCTAGTGCCTGTCTGGAGCTTGATTTTTTTTTCCTCTACCTTCAAACAATCATGACCTGAAGTCTTTACTGTGGCCACTGAAAGCTCTTTGCTGTGTCCTGTTCATTTATAAATGTTACAACCTGGGGCTTGGCTTTTTTAAGGATCTCCCCTTTGAGTCTTATTTATTTGCATTGAAATTTTTAGAATTTAGAACTTTAGAATATAGGCAACTTTTAAAGAGATCTACAGATGCTCGTGCCGTCTTTAAAACACAGAATTAACATTCCTTTTACAATCATCTCAACCTTCCTCCTCCGTGTAATCCCCAATTACCATAACAGAAATCTCTGAGCTTCTGAGTAAGGGCGATTCATTATTTACTACTTTCTCATGCATATTATGCTCTTTTTTTTTTCGTAGAGACTCACTCCTCTTAAAGTTTTCAGTGAATTCCTCTCAGGCTTCTGATTTTACAGCACTACCACGCTCTTACACCGCGTGCGGAGCACCACGGGAATAAATCTTCTGCACGCCAGATATTGATGAGCTACCGAGACAGCATGAAGTGGCATGAAGATTTAAAGAGGCACATGGTCCAGAGGTTTTCTTACCCTTTTAAGAAGAAATCTGCCTTGGTGTGCTTATTTCAAGAGAATTCAGGGCACCCTTGATTGTGATCATGGTTAAAATATACCAAATATTGATGGGAATTGTACATACTTCAGAATTATAATTAGAAAGAACTTGGAAAGCGGAGATTGAGAGGGCGTATTGCCACGCTGTTGGCGAAACAGCTGAAGGATGAGCAAATAACTTGTCGAAAGCCTAGTGTCAACTGCTGCCACATCTGTTCTTGGAGCGGGACGAAGAAAGCCAGAGAGACACAGCAAGTGTTACTTAACATTTGGCGTTGATAGCAAATCCAGTCTCACTTTCCTGAAACTCTCCTTATCGGCAGCATTTCTACAGTATTCAAACACCAGCTCTTCTATCTCTTCATTATTCTTCTCCGGTAATTCAAGCGATATCAGGCAATATAAAATAAAGTTATTTCTGTTTTACTACGTGGGTTAATAACAAACTTTAAATGGCCTCGTGGGTTTGGCTGTGCTGACAGTTACCCAGCCTTTCCAGGCGAAAGTTCTGGTCTGGACTTGTCCAGTTAATATCCTCTGCTGCAGTGAATTTATCTTCTGGAAAATGATTGTAATTAGCAAAGTGAACCTGTAGGTAGATATTTCTGCACTGATCCTAAACTGAATCTTGTAAGTTTAGGTCTGTTCTCGAGCATGAAATATAGTTCATTGTGCAGGAGTAATATGCTTCCAGGGACAATTAACTGGATAATTTCCAATATTATCCAAAGTGCCCCAGTAATTTTCTCCCAACTAGCTAATACCGTGAAAAATATCATCTGTCTGAAAAATTCCAGGGTTATTCTTTAATTTATCAATGTTAATTTCTATGGTTTTGTTATGTGGCCTCTCACATACTCTTTGCATTATTTAACTTGCAGTTGATTTTATTAAAATCACCTTCCTAAACCTACGGCGAAGCTTAACTTTATTCAATCAACCCATCACTCAAAACTCCAGAAGTAAAAAGGTGTCATCTACCAAGCAGGCGTCAGTGGATATGAAGTTTGCCATTTAACGAATTATAAAGTTAAGAAAAAAAAAAGGTGTTGTGTTTTTTTTACTGTATTTACTCTCAAAAGCCTGGGAAGTTGCTCAAAGAGCTGACTCTACTCACTACCACTATAAGTGATCCCAGGGCCAGAAAAACCTTTGTACACAATTAAAGACACATTATAAAGTTAAGATTCCAGGACACCGAATTCAGCGCAACTCAAACTTCCCCAGGCAGGGGATAAGAAAAGAAGTTAATGTTTCTAATTCAGGAGATCGCCAGAGCAAGTATATTTGCATGACTTTAAATTTGAGCTTTAGGTCTGGAACTAATCAAGGGGAACTCACAAGTGGGAACTACACGAGTAGCCCAGCTAGGCTCTCCACGTCAGGCTTTGTTGTTGGGCACGGGGCAGGAAGCCACCAGAGCAGCTTGGCAAGGTCTCAGTCACGATAGACATTCTCCAAGACATACCTTTGTCTGCTCTTCTCTCCAGTGCTTCCCTGTAAAATGATCCAAGAAAAGTGCTCTGTGGGTACGTGCACGTGCCTCCCACCCCACTGCGCTGGCAGAGGGGCACGGACGACTTTTCATCGTGGAGATTTATCCATCATTATCTGGGAAATGAAGGCGGGTAAGTGAAGGGATGAGATCACAGATGACATATGAAAGGGGTAGAGGAATACAAAGGAGGTTTGTGGAACTTCAGCGGTGTAGGAGAGGCTCCCACGGAGGCTGTGGCACCATTCAGAAGAAGGCAGAGCACTGGGACATACCCACACAACCCCCGTAGTTACTAGGAATCGCATTTTTCAGTAGCTGAACCTCTGGTTTTCTGCTGAAGTCTAATTTGAAACTGCAGCAGACAGCACAAAACCACCGTCATTCACTCACAGAGATTTTCCATTTATATCATAATTATTATTATTACTTGCTGCTTTCTTTTAAAGACAGAAAAACATTCTTCATCTAGTTTCCCATTGTACACAGAATTTTACCAAGTACGGAAGCTTGCATTTGAAACAGTGCAGAAATCACACCCATTACAGGAACTAAGTCAGAATCTCTTCTCCTTTTCAAATAGAGTTTGGGGGCCTTTGGTTCGTTTTTTTCCCCACTGTTCCAGAAAAGCCCTTTTTCATAATATCCAGGATTCTAGCCCTAACACCAGCACTCCAGAATTAAAATCAAACACTCCATTCCATCTTTCATGGCTTTTCTGGCGTGTATCAGTATAATATCTCAGCAGAGACCTCATTGCAGCCTTCCAGCATCTTAGACGGGGCCTTGAGCAACCTGCTCTAGCAGGAGGTGTCCCTGCCCATGGTAGGGGGTTGGAACAAGATGATCTTTGAGGTCCCTTCCAACCCAAAGCAGTCTATGATTTATAATTTGTACCATTATGGTTTTCCCTTTGATTTAACATGTAGCTTTACACAGCGCTTTTTAAAACTTCCTTTACCAAAAGAAAACGTACCTAAAAGCCCAAAGCTTTTTTTTTTTGTACAACACTAGATGGAAGCTACAGAGACAACTGCAAGTCAGACGTAAGAGCTGAGCAATTGGGTTCAGGCGAATGACATTGAAACTATGAGGAAGAATTTACCACGCAGCCCAAGAGTAACTTCTACTCCATCCCATCCAGTCATCTTCCTTTTTACTCATCTAGTACATGTAGGTTCAAGTTTGTGTGGCATGTAGCATGGAAACACTTTTCTTCTCCATTGGGGTGGTAGAAATCCGAGTGTTGCGAGACTGGGTTGGGGAGCTCCTGAGACACAGTGCTTGACAAAAACAGCAAAAAAGCTACAGCTTAAAGTAGGAAAAAAATACCCTTTAGCTCATGTTATACAGAAGCCAAATAGATGAACGTAATTGATGCTTCTGGATTTAAATATTTATTAATTTCCATTTATGAAGCTACGCCTTCATGGAAACAAGCGTTTAAATAAAAAACAGCAATTGGATTTCTGCTGAGAAGATCTACCTCACAAAAAGGAATTAATCAAACACTTCCCACATCCTTGTTTACACAGATGTGGTAACCAAAAATGCAACACCAAGGCTTCTACATGCCGTCTCCTCTTGTTTTTGTCAAAGAACTGCTTCAAAAGCAGCATCACTCAATTACTGTTGGCCATTAGACAGCGGAAGGTAATCCCAAGAGCCGGCACAAAAACTGGGAACAAAAACCCACTAAGTCTCCCACTCAATCCTCCAACCCAGCAGTATTTACATTCCCAACCATAGAGAGAGAAGCAAAGGAAAACAGAAGAAATAGCTCAATTTGCTACTTTCAAAGCATGTTTATGGCAACAAAGCCCATGCAGTTACAAAGCTGTTGATTTTTTTTAACAGTAAGGTCAACTGATCAATTGAATTGAAGCTGAGAAACTGCTTTTAAGTATCGGCTTAAGAGATGGGGTTTTTTGCCAGTTTTTCAGAAAGCTTCCTACTTTCTGATCTTTTTAAGGCTTTTCATCTAGGCTATGATGGAGAACGAAAAAAAACAAAGATATACTCTTCTTACCAGCGAACACATTGATCCTCTTCTGCCACAAACACACAAGACTAAGTTTTTTCCATCAGCTACATTTATTTCCCTAGCTGCCTACTTTGCAAAACTTAAATTATTCATTAATGAGAATACTGGAGGCCTGAGGAAAACTTGTAGAATCAAATATTAAGTTTTCAGAGCACATACAGAAATGATTGGGTAGAATCTGTAAGAGGAGCAGTTTAGTGAGAACTGAGATCACAGAATGGCTTGGGTTGGAAGGAACCTTAAAGATCATCTCGTTCCAATGGGCAGGGACACCTCCCCCTAGACCAGGTTGCTTAAAGCCCCATCCAACCTGGCCTTGAACACATCATGTTGGGGCATCTACAACCTCTGTGGGCAACCTGTGCCAGTGTCTCACCACCCTCAGAGTGAAGAATTTCCTCCTAATTTCTAATCTAAATCTCCCCTCCTCCAATTTGAAGCCAGCACCCCTTGTCCTGTCAAAGCCTTTGCAAAAAGTCCCTCCCCAGCTTTCTTGTAGATCCCCTTCAGACACTGGAAGGCCATAATGAGGTCTCCCTGAAGCCTTCTCCAGGCTGAACAAGCACAACTCTCTCAGCCTGGCCTTGTAGCAGAGATGTTCCAGCCCATTGATCATCTCCTTCACCTCCTCTGGACCTGCTTCAACGATCTAAATGAGCTCTTATGATCAAACACTCTAATATGATCTAAATAACCCAGGTATTGACCTGCATCTTTTAGGTTGCTGACAACTTGGTGTTAATGTTATGTCCCAGGATCTCAAATCAAATTAGTCACATGTTTATTTACTAAAATGCCTTTCAACAAATCAGAGAACTATAATATTAGCTTAGAATAGTTTTGTCATTAAAGCCATGAAAGAGCTGGAACTGATGATATGTCCCTGAGACTTCTTCAGAGGTAGATTTCACTGGAAGCGTGTCCCCAAAGCCTCACTTCGAGCTTCCAAACTTGGAGCTAACAGGTTCTGAAGCACTAAACACTAAGAGGATGACGCTGAACATTCAACTTGAACTCTGCTCTATTCAACACCCAGCAAAAGCCACACCTTGGACTGTTTCATGACACACCAAATCTCACACAAGCTACTCATCTGAAGAGATTCCCAATCGGCATCAAAATATTGATGGGCCAGAGTCCAAATAATGGAGTAATGAGACGCTCTCTGGTGTCTAATGTTCATACTTAAGACTTGAAAGGGAAAGAACATGAAAAGTCCGAACATAAAATAATATATCTGAAGAATACCTTAAGTTTGATAGACTATCAGAAGGAAATTCAACTTAAGTGCATATCACTCAGCTATGAGCTTGTCTATCTGTAGCTCTGCTACAGGGGGGAAAATGCTTCCACTTGAGAGCATCAAGAACTGTGATTAGTTTTTTCCCTTAAAAGTGATAGAAAACAGATAAGGAAATAAGTGTCTCTTCTTGAAAGCAATCTTGTTTTACTACTTCTGGAAAAAGTCAGATATAGGAAAGGATGGAGCAATTCTCGCTAGGCTTTACTACGTTGCCATCTAAGAACGACCTTTTGCTGTGATATCAGTAGCAAAGAGAAATGACACCTCACTCTCAGAACTCTCCAGACACAGCAGGGTAATTTATTAACACATTAGCCTGTTTTCACATAATGGATTGAGAAAACACCTGAAGAGGTGTAATTGGGACACTTAAGTGATCCCAAAACCTTTATGCAAAGCCGCTGCTTGCTAAGAAATAAACTGAACCTTAAATTACCCAGCATTTACCTCCCCCTTCCAAAAGGGAGATGAAAAATGGTGGTTGATACAAAAGCTCGGTGAGATCTCTGCTTATTCTTCCCTCATCAGGCATCTTTACTCCATGAAGCCTGACACGTTCAGGACATCAAAGACTGCATTCCAGGGAGACAACTACTACATTTAGAGCACCTTGGAAACTCAGCGATGACCACGGCAGTACCAGAATCCTTGAAACACTCTTGCAAAGAAGTTGGGCGTTCACTAGAGACTCCAAATGCAGCGGTTATTTTCCGATTACAAAATTCTTTAAACCCAGCATCCTGCGGGAACTAATTCTGCCTGGCTAACAATTCAGGAGACAGGGCAAATTACCACCACAGCTTTCATTTAGGAAAACAAAGGAGAGAAAAGTTAGCAGAGGATAAAAAGGGGCTTCTGCTTCTCACCCATTCCTGTGACCGAAGCTGATGGAGCAAGGTCTGGCACAGCACATGACCCAAGAACTGGTCAGTGGTTACTGAGCACATCACATCACTTGCTGCTCCCTGCATTTCCACTTTTTGGCTTTAATTCTCTTAACGGTTTGTGGTTCCTTAAAAGTCAATGCTAAGCTGATCTCCTCCTCATAAGACAGATGGTTTTGTGGAGAAAAAGGGAGAAAACAAAGCTCAAGTTGAAGGTATGTTGGATTTGTTAGGGGCCAGTTCAGCCTCGTAGCAGGGTCCACCATCCAGTTTTCTGCCGGTATCTCTTAAGACTAAAAGCAGAAGAGCAGACAGCAGCTTTTCCATGGTGTCTGCTTAAAAAGGAAGCTACGGCTAGGGAAAAAACTCGTAATCAAACAGCACAGTTTTACTAGCCAGAAAGTCTTCTGGCTGGCTGTTGCTTCTACAAAAACACAGGAAGACACTGGAAATTAAAGCTTCGTGGACATCATGAACATCTTCTGTTAGTAGCAACATTAGCAGAAGAAACGCTCTTGGAACTGTTATTTTTCTTTATAAGAAATAAGAGTTCTTCCAATTCAGAGAATATTGGAGATCAGGAACAACACATACTTACAACACGAGTTTAAGTGGTAAGTTAATCCTACTTTAATTTAAAAGCAAGACTCAAGACTATGAACTGCAACATTCCAGAGGAAATAATTACACAGCTTTTTTAAAAATCAAGGACATCAGCTTACTTTTGGCAGCACGTAGGAAGCAATAACACGCTGGGATTGTATCCCTCATCCCCAAACTACTAGTTTTCATGTTCCTGCTATTTCCTCAGCTTGGCTTATTTAACTTGCCAACTAAGTGACCTTCTTCTGTTTCTCCAAAAAGGACAGATAGTTTTTTAAAAAGTCTGTATATCTTAGCTTTTAAGATTTTAATTGAATTCATACATTGTTTTGAGTCACACCGAATGATACTGTCAGCACTTCAGCCCACCACAAAAGCCAATCAACCTAAAGAACGGTTTCGCAACTCCATTGGATTCAAAAGCTTAAATCAAACAAAAAGCTGTTGGCACTGAAGGCTGGAGAAGGCTCCCATCTGGACAGGAAAACGTAAAACCCAGAAGAATCAGTCAGCTGCTTTCAAAATCAAGACACAGCTTCAAACTTGAAGGTTTTTTTTTCTTACCCAACACTTCAGGCCAAGAGCACTAACTTCTGCATTGCTGCTGCTGAGCTGCCTGTTCGCCGCCGAGCAGGCAACTGCCTTACAAGTTGCCTTTTTTCTCTTCTAATGCCAGAAAAAGCTTTTACAGAATAAATTATCCAGAAAGCGCTGCTGTATTGGACGTATTTGTGTAACTGCTCCACTGCCTTACTAAAGCTGAGCACCAACACATGTCACTAAGCAGGTGCTGTGCCCTGAAAGGTGCACTTACCAAGGATGTGCTGTTGAAATATATATAATAATACTCTGGGAAGAATGAGAGCTTTGATACAGAGCCCAGGAAGGCTGCAGAAGTTTGACTTTCGTTAGGGACAACTGAGCTACAGGTAAGATATTCTTAAGTCGAGTAGCTCTAATCAAAGATGTGTCTCTGATGTCAGGCAGAGCATACCCAGAAAGGGATCCTTAACTACGGGTTTTAATACTATGGAAGCACTCGGGCATTTTTAAGCATGATTTTAGGCAAACACTTGCAACACCAAAGGCTTAGATTTATCCTACAACCAATTTGGAGTCACTAGTCAGCGCTTGAGACGAAGCGTGTGCTCAGATTCTGTTGCTCAGTGGCTGGGGGACTGCTTGTTTTTTTAAACGGACTCCAGAATTTAATTTGTAAAATATATTTACTGCCTAATTCCCCAAGCTGGCTAATTCGACGTGTAACTGCAGCTAATTAACTATTTTCATACAACCGCAAAAAGCACGTGTAAGCTATGAATGCAGCTGTGTGCTTCATTTGGTTGGAAATCCAGCCCAATGACTCATCTTCCTTCTCTGATTTAACTAGAGTAGACTTCTCCCAGAGGAACGTGCAGCTCATTTTGAAAAGAGCTCCCCAAAAAGTGACTATAAGCCCAAACACTCTGTTTGGAGGCAGCTTCAGTAACCACTAACGTACATTCTTCTACAGGCGACTAAAATCAGCAGGCTGCCCGTATCTAATTATACGGCCCATGCTAGTAAAAATATCTCTGCAATCAAGGGAGATGTTCAACTCTGTATATAAATACTTTTACTCACTGGGTAAGCAACGTGTAGTTGTATATTTAGGCTAGTTTTATCTGATCAAGTGATTATTTTATTTACTGTTCTTAGATCACTTTTAAACAAAATATTGGCTTTGTTTCTTATTTTTAAGAGAGGGTTAGCTCATCCTAGAGAAGTCTCATGCTTCCCTTGAAAGGATTTTCTCTGGCACATGCTCCTCCAAACCCCCGCAAACCCAAGGCGAGCCAGATGATTAGTTCTAATCTGAACGCTATATTAGCATAAAAAAATTAAAATGCCAAGTCAGTTTTCCATGGAAAACACTCTGGGTAGTGTGAGCCCTTTCCCTAATTGCAGGCTTGGTGCTAAAATGTACTGAACCCCAGAAAAAACAGGTGTCACTAAATGCCAAGCATCACCAGAGGAAATGAACCCAGCTCAGCTGAAGCTTTCAAAGCTTGTACGTCTGCATGGAACAGGTGCTGAGCTTAGAAAGAACACAAACCTTGTTAATGCACCCCAAAAGGAAACCAGGCAGGGAACACATGATGCATTCAGGTAGTCACCACAGCTGGGAATCTGACCTGGCCCTTGCTTCGGAGTTCTGAGCAATGTCCTAAATCCAGGTGGACTTATCAAGTCCCACATCAAGGCACCAGACCCACCAGTGAAATAACACAAGATGCTGCCTTTGAGTATGGCTTGAACAAAACCCACCTTTTTTGGAGGGATGAGGAACATGGGAACTGAATCAAGGTTGCCTACTACCCATTCGTTTTCCTTCATCACACAAGATTTTATTCAGTGAAGTCTTCTGGATAATTATAATCCTCTGCTAGTATTTATTAGAAACACCCAGTCCCCACTGCATAAAAAAGCAATTACAGTTGTAACCACGGAATCACACAGAATGGTAGGAGTTGGAAGGGACCTCTGGAGATCATCTAGCCCAACTCCCTGGTCAAAGCAGGGTCACCAAGGGCAGGTTACACAGGAACACGTCCAGGTGGGTTTTGAAAGTCTCCAGTGAAGGAGACTCTACAATCTCTGGGTAGCCTGGGCCAGGCTCCTTGACATGGAACTTCCCGTGTTCCAGTTTGTGCCCATTGCCCTTCATCCTACCACGGGGCATCACTGAGAAGAGACTGGCCTCATCCTCTTGACCTCCCCACTTTAGATATTGATCAGATACCCTCAGTCTTCTCTTCTCCAGCCAAGCAGCCCCAGGGCTCTCAGTCTTTCCTCAGCACAGAGATGTTCCAGTCCCTTCATCATCCTCACAGCCTCCACTGGACTCTCTCCAGGAGTTCCTTGCCCCTCTTGAACTGGGGAGCCCAGAACTGGACTCAACACTGCAGATGTGGCCTCACCAGGGCAGTGTAGAAAGGGAGGAGAACCTCCCTTGACCTGCTGGCCACACTCTTCTTCATGCAACCCAGGAGACCACTGGCCTCCTTGGCCACAAGGACCCATTGCTGCCTCAAATCAATCACAATTGCACCCAGCGAGGATCTTGAAGCTTAAAGAGTCACCAAGTCAGGACCTGAACATTTCATGCCTCTGTATTAACCATACATTTTCTACAAACATATGTTTATGTGTTTCTTTTCTCTCCTAGAGCACAGCCCGACGAGGGCTGTGGGCTGCAGCACGTCCCCACCTCTCGGCACGGCCGGACCCCCGTCAGCGCGACACTGGCGCGGCAGCTGCTCAGCCAGCATGCCCTGGCTTGAAGGGCAGTCTGGTGATAGAACACCAGCACGCTGAGATCAGACAGCCGCCTGCTCCAACCTTGGCCCAAGGATTTCTTCAGCTACCTAAAGGAGTGCAGTTTCCAGCTCTGAAGCAAACGAGACAGCAGAAAGGGGCATTTGGAGCTCAGAGGCCCATGAATGCGGGCAGCTAGCCTGATTGCAGACGGCCGCTCTGGGCCAGCATAGTTTAATGCTCATGTAAACCAGCACGTGCCGTTTTCTGCATTTTTGAACAGTACCAGCATCTTGAAACTCATGACTAAGGCTGCAATAACGAGCGAGCATGAGCAGCGAGGGCAAAGTCATTTTATACCAGCTTCCATTTTTTTTTCCCTAAAGAATTATAGCATGAAAACCTTATTAACAATGAAAAAATACTGTTAGCTTACTACATAAACACCAGACTAAGGGACTGATCCAGAACAGGCAAAACCTTGAGTACATACAGTCTTGCCAAGAGCCACAAATGCATTCAAGTGCTTGCTTCAGTGAGAAACAAATATCCCTCTGCACAAGCACTTCTGTGAGGTTCTCCTTCTGTTGGCACTTATGTCCTTGCACATTTTCAAGTCTCTGGTCTCAGGCTTGAATATTCTTGTTCCCTTTCCTACTTTTGTATTAATCATTGTTCTGTCACGCTGGATCCCAGACAAGATTTGACCAGTAATTCAATGAGACAGAAAAAAAAGTTCTAATTCAGCATTTAAGCTTATTTTGAGATACTGCACAACTATTAGACAACTGTTTCTGTAACACATCTAGGAAGGAAAAACAAGAGGGAAGAGAAGACCAAAGCAGATTTTATTAGTATTTGCCAAGGCAGGGAAAATGCCCAGGAACTGAAATAAAAAGAACAGAAACAAAACTCCATCCATTAAAAACCTCAAAGTCTTGAAGCTTTCAATCTCTGCACTTGCCACTGGATTCTTCAGCATCCAGGACAAAACAAAAACACACTTCTGGCTAAATATGAGTTTAAAGCTCTGGTTCCCCACCATCTTTTACAATATCTAGCAAACCCCTGAACTATTTATCAACAGGGGCGGGAAGGAACACAAACCCGGACCTCTCCAAGCCACTATTTCATACCTACTGTTTTTGGAGATTACGTTCACTTATTACACTCTTCCAGGGGACTGTTTACAAGCAAAGTCCGAATGCTTTGGAACACTGGTGGGTCCAACCATCCCTCTGCTTGAATAATTCATCCACAGAAGTGGGAAACACAATAGAGATGATCACCGAAGGCACTGTTGTGTTTTATGCCACTTCCCTTCAGCTGTGTATATTAATGATGTAATTTTAGCAGGGCTACCCCTTTGAGTTACTGTTAAAAATAGCAGCTGCACCATGCTCTGATGAAATGCATCCACTCCCAGCAGCAGAGCCCACTTCTTCCCCCCCCAGCCTCCCCGGGGAGATAAAAGAACAAGTCAGAAAGCAAATGAAACATTAACCTTTTAGCTTGGCATTTCCATGCACCTGAGAAATAAAATGTACTTTAATCAAAACCGTTGTTTTGCGTAATTACAGCCTATGACTTGCCAGCATAAAAGAGCAGGAGAAAATGCAATGAGAAAGGAAACCTGACAAAGCACCTCTGCGATGCCAAAGCTGATGCTGTTTGGCTCCTCTGCTTGGGCAGCTCTCAGGAACAGACCATATGGATCAGAGCCCCTGAAGGCACCAGCGTCCAACGCCCATGGAAAGTCCCAGAGATCTGCTCTACATGGGTCTGGGGCTGTGTGACCCCTTAAACTTCTCCCAGTTTCCACCATCTGAGATTTGATTCTCAACTTACTTCTTTGCATCAACCCACGAACAACTCGAGCTGCTTTCATTACCCATACAGCTGGTAAACCTCTTAATCCAGGTCTCAGCATCTGGATCTGCTCTGGCATTTTTCTGCAGATGCAGTTTATGAAAACTACATTAAGCCCACGTTAAACAGAAGAATCTGACTTGCTTTAAACAACCCCAAATAAAACTGAATTAATGTACAATTTCACTGCTTTGGCTGCTCTCAGCTTCATTCTTTCATTTTGATTCTATTTATAATGAACCCTGTGTTAATAGCACCGTTTTCTTGTTTGGTTATTAGCAAAAGGAGATAAAAGTGAAGGTACATCTAAGAAATAAAATCCAACTTACACTAGGGAGGAACTTGCTTCTGTCTACAAAGAGTCTTTGACCACCAATTAGAGAAATCCCAAACATTTTGACATAAACCTGAGGTTTTTCTCAGAGAGCTACACAAACTTAAGCTAGCCCTGATGGGAAGCAAGAACTACCCCAGCTTGATGGATACGTCAACAAGACTCTCCAGTAAATCACAAGCAAGTTGTATCTAGAATGTAAGAACTGGTAGTTCTCATACAGTGAGCCTCAGGAGGACATGAAGCACCAATTCCTTCTGAGCTTGAATCTGCAGTCGAAAAAAATAATCACCCACTGTCTTCTGAGCTGTGAATCAAGGCTGGTAGTCAAAGAGCAGGAGGACACCGTTTAAGAAATACAACCAGTTTCCTCCCCTCTATCCGCACATGTCCTCCAGTTGGACTCATGAGTTACCATTTGCAAAAGGTCTCTCTCACCAGCCTAAGTATTATTACATTTGGTGCTTCTTCTTTGCAATCCATCTGTTCCCTTGTGCCGGATAGCGAATGTGAGAACTCATCGTCACTTCCACGGAAATAACGTGTTGTCATCTACTAAAGAAGGTCACTTCCAGATTAGAAAGGGAAGCAGAGGAAAGAAACGTTTGCTGTGGTTGTAGGGGAAGCAAAGAAAATTGCTGGCAAAGTAAACAACTTTTTTTTTGCGACATGTTCTCATCCTTCCTCTCCACCCACCTCCTCATTTGCAAACCAGACCAGTATGTCATGCCAGCGCTCGGTACTACGGGTAACGCGTCTCCTCCTGTGACTTAGTGCCCTACTTGAAACCAAAATTGTTTCCAATTCCCAGTATCACCCGTTTCTCTGATGTCTGTTATCTTTTCCCTGCTGTAGTCTGATTCTTTTGGGAATTGCCAGCCTCCCATGTCCACAGAGACAAGCCCCACTGAGAATCCTAATCCTGACATCAGTAGTCAAGCAAGAAACCGAAGATTTACTTTAAATCTCATTAATTTAAGAACTGGACCCACAAATCTGCGAGGGATGGCAACATTTGTAACCTGGATATGCAGCTACCTATAAAAACTCCAGCAACCTATTGATAAAATTATTGGACTTTAAGCCTCTTACCCTCAGGAGGCACCTTCTGGAGAAAATAATGTAAAGGTATATGAAAATGAAAAATGTGCTTTGGAAAATGGGGGATTTAACAATAATCTGATAAAGGAAAGGAAAGAACATCTACCAGCCAACAGCTAATGAGCTATAAAAGCTTCTTAAGCTCACCATACAAAAGAAAATTGCCATTTAGTTGTTAGTACATTTGTGACGGCGCGTAAAAAAAATGGGCAAGGACATTATGGTTTTCTAGGAATACATGCAAATCACCCCGATTTTCTTCTTTAAAGTATTTTTTTTTGTCCAACTTAGTTGAGGGGAAATGTAAGCCTAGATAGAAGCGAGCCATTTATTTTAAATTCTTGTCTCTCTGCTTAACACAGCAGGGAGACGGGTTATTTCAAAACAGACATTTCCAGATGTTACGGGGTGTTAAGTTCTAAGGAGATGCAATGAACAGCTGAGCATTTCTCAACATTTCACACATCCCTCGCTCAACCTTCCAGCAGCAAACACAGAAATGTCCTGTCCTAGTGAGCTCTGTGCCATCAGGTTGCAGCAGCACTTGCCAGCAGACAAGAATCAGCAGTTCACGTTCACCTTTGTTTTTTTCCTCGGAGTCCTCCATGAGATGTTTTCTGTCCTTCAGAAAGTTTTTAAATTCCCAATTTCCTCTCCATCTTTTCAGTATAAATGCAGATTAGTTCCACCAAGACGTACACCAGGTAAAGTTTTCACAACTCATTTTATTCTGACTCTGGCACATTTTTTCAGAAGATGGGCTGCATTAAGCCATTACCTCAAGATTTGAGAAAAGCTGGTTTTTGCTCATTTAATGCAATTTTAATGAAAAGCTCAAGTAACTTATGGTGCTTCTGCTACTGGCAGAAGGTCACACTGTTGTTTCCATAGCTGTTGAGGTAATGGCTACTAAATTCAGCTGCATTAACAGCTACCAGGACTTCACAGACAAACTGGCAATACAAGAGGGTCCTTCTAGGAATGTACGTGCTCAAGTGTTGCCTCCTGTGCTTCTGGGAGCCAGGAAAAAAGGCAAATACTGTTAAATATGAGTTTATCATCTCTTGTTAGATGTTGACAACTATATTGCCATTATCTAAGAGAATCTGCCTGAGGAGGTAAACTCCTTGGCATGACTGAATTTACCAGTGTATTAGTCTTAGAAGAAGTAGCTTGATTTTAATTATAAAAACAGAAGTACCTCCAATTCCCACTAAAACTAAATTGAACAGGCTTCAGAGTATTCAAAAATCACGTGCTTCATCCTCAAACCTTTCTTTAGAAAATTACCAGCTTTCTGCTAATGTTTCCTAAGAAAATTATATTGCCCAGTATACAAATTCAGAACAAGTCTTTATATGATGTTCAGAATAATTAAAAGCAGGATGAATTAGTAGGAGCAAAACGCAGCCTTAATCCCATGGACCTTTGCTGTGTGTCTCTTCTCTTCTGCAGAGACTCCAGCCCCAAACCCCCTATGACAGACCTACTGTTTTCCAGATCTACCATGTCTACCTTAGATTTTTCCTGGTTTTCCACATATTCCCTAAACATAGACAGTTAACTAGCTACCTTCCTTCCCCAGGCACACTGACCACTGCACAACACGTGTCCCTCTTGCACACCCAATGTCACATCCCTACAGTGATGTCCACAGGACTCTCCCGAACCAAATGAGCAACCATCAGCTCCTGTTGCCTCCAGTCCAGAAAAAAAATCAACACTAAGTGGCTGGGCAGATAAAACAGGGTAAGGACTGAACTGTTCTTACCTCTCCTCTTGATGGAAACATGGATGAGTCTCTTCTATCTAGACACTACTAAATAAAGACTCCAAGTACCTCTGTCAAACTTGAATTAATCTAATCGACAGGCTCAACAGCTACTGTAGGGACTGACAGAGCTGCCCAAGCAGTGATTCCATCACCTTTGAGGAAGAACAAGCAAGAAGCCTGAACTAGACTACAGAAAGAGCCACTCTGCAGCTTCAGTATCCGCTTGATACAAGCATTATTTTAAGTGAATAGAAAAACAAAGCATATGGTATCTACAGAATTAAAACAGCTTGTAGGAAATGCATAGGAGAGTCTCCTCAAACAAGAGCCACTGGTAAGTATAGGTAGCACAACCTTCCACCGAAGCCAACTCGCTGCAGCTCTTGGACACAGGGCAGCACGTGAAGTCCCTGTGAACCACAAAGGGCTGCCCTCGTGAAGGAATCATGAATCACAAACTCCAGTAAGAACCACCTTTAAGTATTTGCACAGAAAGGTCACGATAGTTCTTGTGTGAGTAGGCAGCTCAGGAACCTACTTTTCCTTCAGGGAAAAGTCCCCACGCCACTGTCCCCTCCTCTCCCTTCACATCGTGTCATAGCAATCCCAGCACTCTCCTGTTACATCCAGGGATGTAACAAGGATGAGAAAGAAATAGCAATTCCCAGCTCTACAGAGTGCAAATGTTAACTTATTAACAGTCAACAACATTAATTTGCTAGAGTCCAAGTGCAGCCCTAGGAGTGAGGAACTCTACTCCCAGCTCTGACACAGCCCAGGAGTAAGCTGCTGAACCTGGCCTCTGACTTTGGGGATGTAAAACAGGCTTCTAGGTCTGCCTACATAAGCACAGAGCAGAACTCCACAAATCACAGAATCAGAGTGGCAGGCATTGGAGGGGACCTCTGAAGATCATCTACTCCAACCCCATTGCTAGAGCAGGATCCTAGAGTGGATCACACAGCAACATGTCCAGACAGGTTTTAAACATCTCCAGAGATGGAGATTCCACAACACCTCTAGTCAGCCTGTTCCACTAAAATCAGTAAAAACCTCA
This sequence comes from Eurystomus gularis, assembly GCA_013400335.1. Classification (NCBI taxonomy): domain Eukaryota; kingdom Metazoa; phylum Chordata; class Aves; order Coraciiformes; family Coraciidae; genus Eurystomus; species Eurystomus gularis. The sequence continues at coordinate 935,505 of VZZY01009598.1, read as the reverse complement.
GAGGAAATGCAGTGGGTTTTGTTTTTAACTAAAGGAAAAAACTCAGGATTATTGTCTTTACTGCAAAGTTAAGCCTCCAACCTTAACTGAACTCCAACGGCTGACGATGAAGCTGCACGATTTATGCAACATGCAGGCTTCAAGAAATTTCTTAGTATACTATAATCTTCCAGCACAGGGGAAAATATGCAACATCAAAACATTTTCTTTTTTTTTTAAAGTACACTAATCCTCAGATTTGATTGCTAGAATTAACTCTAAATACTTGGTACTCAAAATAACTAGAATTTTAGAGACCGTCGGTTGGGAACGCAACGCCTTGGGTGTGATCTACCAAGCAAACGTTGCTGGAGTGTGAAAGCAAAGTTCTACCTCGGTCATCAAATCAACAAAGACATATACAAACAGCTGAAAAATTATATACAGTTGGTGGCAGGAGATTTTTCCTGCAGGATTATCATAGCCTAAATATTTCTTTAAGCCCTACCCTAACAGTAGTTGACCCAGTATTGTTGGAGATGATGCATTTACTTAAAAATAGAATAATCCAGCCACACAACTGATGTGGAACAAGGCGCTATAAAGTCTGGACTCTGAACCAAAAAGATTTTAGAGCTTTTTTTCCCTCCCTTTTATTTTCTCCCTGTCTTCAATAGGCTGAACAACTGGTGTCACACGTTCCAGGAGGAAAAGACTGTTGATTGCCATTGACTAAGACAGCTCCTGCAGTCTGGTTTCTTGCGGAAAAAAGGATGAGTCAAGGTAGTGGGAGACAAAAAAAGGTGCAAGACTACATGAGCACATTTTGCCAAGGGAAATGAATCGGGTAGCAAAAATAGCGGTTAGAAGTTCTGGGTAGCTTATACCACACGCTTCTGCTGAATGTTGTCGTGAAAATTTAGACACCAAAGCCTGCTGCTGAGAATGGTCAGTCAGGATGGTCAGGGACAACAGGATTACTGCAAACAAGGGTATATTATACATCCCAACGGGATATCCAAGGGTATATTATACATACCAATATTAATCCAAAATTAAATCAATATATTGAGACGCATTTTCTCTAAAGGTTCCCTCCTGTCCCCAGACTGCAGCTCCTTTTGTCCAGTAAGTCCTGTGCTATTCTGTGTGTTTCTTCCATCCTGGGACCCCGGCAAGGCTTGGCAGGACCCTGTATATGGACTAATAGCATACCTTCAATTAAGCACAAAGTTTTACCATGCTCAGCAGGAGTACTAAATGGAGTAGAGATCGTAGAATAGAGCCCACTGCGCCCATTTCCCATCTAAAAGCTTTACTCCTCTCTGCCCACAGAAAGCAGTTTGTGCCTGTCATTAGCTGCATGTGTTGCAAGAATTGTGATTCAGCTTCGCTATATAAAGGATCATATTTCAACAGTTGCTTCATTTGAAATCAGAGCGGCTGGGAGACAATTTTGAGGTTTTGTGTGGCCAACAGCGGAAAGGCAAGATAAATATACAGGAAACACAAGAATAGGGGAATTTTTGTCGCTTCGCAGAAAATGAGACTTGTTTAGTCAAGCAAACCCTCTTCCAGGCTGCTTTATGGAGGAAACCAGCAGTAAGTGGCACCTGCAAAGCCTCACAGCAGTAACGAACATCTCATAAATACCAACACAGAGCTTCCACTGCAGAAAATATAAGACAGAGGCTGTGACAAACCCAAATTTTACGCAGCGTTACGAGAAATTACAGTATGAAGCCTGCACAGTCTTCGTACCGCCGTGTTTTGTAACTTACATTGCCCTTATTATAAAGATTCTTTTGTTCCGTGCTCCAACATCTGGTCTAATGTACTTTATTCCGCTGTGCTTTTGGAAAATATGCTGCGGTCACTGACCGTGTTTCATACATTGCTGAAGTATGCCCCGTGCACAGAGTCGTACTTGCCTACAGTGCTGCCCACCTAACGGCCAAATCCTGCTTGGAGCCTTACAGGGAGAGTAATTAGTAACATCTCTGGTGTACAGGAAATTCCTATCGCTCTTTCTGGAAAAAAAAAATACAAAACAAGCTGAATTTTTCATTCGGCTTTGATAACTTTAAACTACTCTCCTTTGGGAATTGCCACACGAGGTCAAAACAACTCTGCAGCCATAGGCTTGTTATAAATTAGCTCTGGGAATGGGAATTCCCGTAGGTCAGATGGAGCAAAGTCCAAAAGGAGCTAAAAACTGAATTTCCCCTCAGCTACCAGCACAGGACTGCTTGCAAAATAAAAGCTGCTAGTGAATATACTGGTTTTAAGCAGTGACATTCTTAAAGGACCTGGGTCACTGGCTCCTGGGAAAGGTTCTGAGGTGGCTCTCCAAAAAATTGAGGGTAAAGTCCTAAATTGAATTGAACCAGCCTCGGTGCCTTGATCAGAGTCCCTCCATGTGAGTTTGGTGACTTTGTTGGCATTGGGAAACACGAAGGGACCATCGCTCCACAGATGTGCTGCTGCTGAAGCACGGGCCTACCAGGCAAGTATCTACAAGCATGAAATCTCATCTTTGAAACTCAAATCAATGCTTTTGACACCTGTACCTTCCGCAGCTCTATTTGCACGGGCTCAATTCTTGTGGTATTGCAGAAAAAAGCCGAGGGCAACATAAGGGAGACAGCGTGATGCGCTCAACTCACCCCCTGTGCAGAAATTGCCCAACCTTCATTTGAATTTGATTGACTGGTTCAGATCAGTGGTGAAACCGTAGTTAAAACCTGACCGTGTTCTAGAAACTGTGGGAAAAGAGAATGATCTAGCAACACATCCCTCCTGGAATTTCAGCTACACGGAACACAAGAATCTGTGTTTGCCTCTCTTCTCCTTGAAGAGTGTCAAGACCTTAAAATCTGTAAATACACCTGTCTGCAGCTTACAGGAACAACAGCCAGTTCCTGAGAGCAGGGAAAGACTCTGCTTCCCAAAGTTACTTCCAGTTAAATGAACTTCCACATCTGTGAAAACAGGCTTGAACAATCATAAATCACGGATCCAAAACGAGGAAAAAGCACGATTTTTACTGCACGTTACAACAATTAAACTTCAACAGAGGTCCGCAGCCTCCTACGCCAACACCTATCCGTGTTTTTCCTGACCTTGCACAGGCCAAATCTTTGAGTTTTATTTTACAAAAGAGAAATTCAGATAAAGCCCGGCCTGAACAGCACAGATCCAGTACCCCAATGCCCGACAGTGCTGCCAGTTAGCTGAGCCTCTCAGATTAAAGGAAAGGTTGATGGACTTCAGACTGACACTCACTTTCTAAATTCATTTCCCAAGGCAGCAACATTCTGTGTGGAAAGGGTGGTGAAATTATTCAGAGCTGTGTATTTGACAAGTCTCTACATGAGGCATGTATGAATGTTTCCAGCTACCCATCCAATGCAAACAAGTGCACCCAGACTTCCCCCAGTTTGTTAAAGACTACTCAGCAACGTACTCCACTCTTCTCATCTGTCTCCCATGCAGAAATTTGAAATATTTTATGCCAAAAGCTAATTTCCAAGTGGGGATTAGGGAAAACACGGTCACTGAGAGCTTTCAGGTCCGAGCCTACTACAAACCCATTCACTGTTCAACTACACAGAGTATGTTGTATTACTGACGTTTCTACAAATCAGGATTAAAACCATTCACTGGATTAATACGAACTGTCTCTAATCCAACTAAGCACAACGGATACTGCATCTTTCATGAGCTTTCTCATTTTTCTTCTGTTTCAGCTACAACCTTTTTAACCGAGGCACTTCCAGCTCCAATACTTTGCCAAGAGAGGAATGACTAACTTGGGCAGCTCCCCATTTCTGACCACGAGCAAGAAGAAATCCTGTCCTCTCAAGGTGTCTGAAACAAGACTCACTAAAAAAACATCAACATGAGAATTACTGACCAAGTAATTGACCTCAACTGCTCAAGCAACCTGCCCATACTCTTGTGACTGAATTTCATGTGCTCTAGGTTAAAAGTCAGCAGGTCCTCGTAATTAAGAGACGTGTCTGTTTGCCACGAGAATTAGAAGTCTGTAAGCAAGCAGTGGTTGCAAATAATCTTTGGTTGTACTCCAACCTGAAGAGGCACAACTCCCTTCCAGACAGATCATGATATATCAAGGAGAACACAACACAATCTTCACTGCTGGTGGACCAGAAAGCAGAGCATCACTTAGAAAACGGCATTTATTCCACATCTTTTACCAGCTATCACTAAGGCAATCTATAAATTATAAAGCTACATCCTCTGAAAACTAAGCAGGTATACTGAAAAGAGAAAAACAGATCAGAGGAAAACCTAATTAATTTTCACAGTGTACCATGACTAATCTTGGCATATATGGTACTGGAATAGCAATCACTGAGTACAAATGAAAACAGTGTTGAACCCTGTCCTATTTTTAATCAGATGAAAGCCACAAACGCAGCCATGCTTCTGCTTAGTGTTGCATTTTCTTCTACTCTGATAGCTTTTACAGCTGGAGAAAGAGCTACTTACAGCACTATTCTGCTGTAAAAAATTATTGCTACTCACAGCTACTGGGATTATAGTTGAGTATGTCACCGAAAAGGAGGTCGGGTGGAGGCAAGCTAAGAACATTTCCTTGGGACGTTTAACCCTTTCCAATCTATCCCAGTTCCTCCAAGTCGGGATGTGCTTTGAAATTCTCGATCACCGTTGATGTGGTATTAAATTAGATTTGCAGGGTTATGTAGCAAGGCAAACAAATATTCCAAATAAAAATTATATGGTCTGTGACAGTATTTTTAATGACATTTGAAGGCAATATACCAGCGCTGCTAATGGGATGCTGTATCTCCCCTGCAATAGTTCTGCCATACAGAGCTATTTTTATTAACACCGCCAAGAGTTCACGAGAGCTGTTCTACAGAAATAGCAGCTCACAGTTCAAAGACTTTCCCCACTTAACGGCGCTTTTTGCATGCATTAAGCAAAAATGCTGTTAGTGACATTTTAACCTCAACATTTTAATAGTTGTAATCGTAGCCTGGAGAGCAGCAACAGAACAGACTTATTAACTCAGATTTGCTAAGCCCTGTTTTCAGCCCGGTCAGCATACAGTCTAACATGACAAAAATATGACTTCTTTTGTAACAACATTCAGTGTGAACACGTGTCCGAGCTCTGTCCTGTCCTCCACTCCTCTCTCCTCAGTTTCTCACTTACACAGTCTTGGGAACCAAAGGAAAGCCAAAGTGGAAGCCTAACTGGTTTTAAATGCCTTCTCTTCTCCTCAGTAAAGCGACACTTATCACCTTATGCTTCAGCCAAGAAATAACCTGCTACTGTGAGGATGAGAGGTGGGGTGTCAGAGATACTCACTCTTTGAGAATACAATATTTCATGAGAGCTAAGCTGGTATTTCAACTCAGAAGGAGCTTTCTTGCTTGTTTCCCAACAGGACAAGAAGCATATTTATCTCTTGCTGACCACTTTTCACCAGTATACTAATCCAGAAGAAGCAGAGTTCCAGTCTCTGATCACAATTTAAAATAATGCTCATTGCCATCAAGAGAGACGAGTTTGTTTTCCCCTGGAAGTACGCGTGCGGAAAAGGACACACCTTTGGAGTGTTTCCCCGAAGGCCTCTTGGGTAATGACTCCTCAATGGAATGTGTTGATGTATGTAGGACATTTTCCAAACTGTTACTGACACTGTTGATGGGGGTCTCGGACCTTGGAGTGACCTGGAAAGGAAAAACCACAAAAATCCAGTAAAATAAACCGAGGGAATGAATGTGCAGACATCACACCTTCCTCCAGAGCGAGCAGAACTTCTTGGAAGGCTGTTAGGAGACGTTTGCTTCTTTTAAAACCAAGGGGTGTTACTATTGCTATTCACAAGTAACGGCTCGGGGAAGTTGTTTTAGTCAGCAGCTATTCACAAATCTAGATTATCTTGGCTAATCTATAAAGCTCCTTAAAGTATAATTCTTTTTTAAACAATAGTCACACAGCAGTCAATTGTAGAGATATGGCAAGACCCTTAACCTCTCCCCACTGCAGTTCTTTTCAACAAGAAAACTAGAGGGAAAAGAGCTCTAGGAAAAATATCATTTTTATGGTACGTCACCTGTCTACACAGAGGCAGACAGGGCTTTGAGTATTTCCACACAGATTACAAGGAATGAATTTCAATTTAGCAAAAAAACCCTCTTTTCTTGTCTTTGCCATTTAAAAGCCTGCTATCATGATCATATTGCCACGAAAAACTGCACACTAAAAATGCCCGAGCAGAAGGCTGCATCATCCAAGCAGACTTCAGGGCCTAATATACATTCAAAGCTGCATTTAGCACAAGAAAATGTATTTTCACTGTTACTTACAACTACAGAAACACAAGTCACTAGAAAAGGTAGAATCGAGCACTGCCCACTCCAGCTGCCGTCCACGGGAGCAGTCACAATTGTCGCAACACATAAAACCCTCTACTACTTGTAGTACAACATTCAATGCCTGACTCATAAGCCAGGCAATTACTCTCTTGTTTTCTAGGTAATGAGAAGCAGAAGTGGGTGAGCGGTCACATTAACCCTACAGAACACAAGGGTACCTTAAAGAGGGAAATGTGCTTTAAAGAGGTAGTTCAGACTAACACAAGCGCTTGGACCGACTAATGCGTTACTACATGTGGAATCAACAAGAAATCCTGGCATGGAGAGCTGTAATTAGAATTTAATATGGATTTTAGCCTTTCTCAAATCACAGGAGAAAACAGAAAAGAAGCTATCCTCTATTCATGGTAACTAATAGCAACGATTACGGGTCCCAGTAAGGAAAAGGGCTCACTCAGACCCCGATTACTTGAGGTAGTGCCATGAGTTAGAACAATTTCTGCTGAAAACAATACGTTGCTCACCCTACCGTTAGCCTTACGTATTGACATCAAGCAGAACGCACAATGCGAGTCAAAAATAGCACATCCCTCCTCTATACAATTACCTATTGTAAGCTCCATTTTAAGGCTGGTGTTTATAGATTTAAATGCTGTTTAAGGCAGCAGCACAAGCAAAGGACTCTGTACTCTCGACATCCGTAAAAAAGGCTTGGATGTGCAAATAAATCAATCCAGAAAGATGGATGAGTGTCAGGAGAAACCAGGAGTGAGTATTTGCTTTCCTTTTCAGCACTGTTAGTCTTTTTGATCAAAAAAAATAAAAGCTTCCCACTTCAGCACAGCTTTCCACTTCTAACAAGAACTCAATATCGAGGTTTCACCCAAGACCAGCCATTAAACTGGAAGCTTGGGGGAAGGACGGGGAGCAGTTTAAATCTCCTTGCCAAAGTCAGTCTTTCCCAAAGCTTCTCTCGCCCCTCTCTCTCCTGGAGCTCATTAAACTTTCACTCCAGTGGATTGCTGCTGAGAGGAAGTTCCAGCAGACTGAGCAATGACACCAGCATCCTCCTGGCAATGGGAGATTTCAGAAGAGCAACTGAGGAACAGCGCAGGCTAGAAAATTAGATTCAGGCAAAGCCGTGTTATCCTAAACAACCAGCTTCCAAGTGTTCAGAGCAGCAAATATAAACACTGACAGCACTTGAAACTAAGAATGTAGCCACATGGTTCAGAAAAATCTCCAAGCAAGCAGTTTGTCACAATATAGTGCCTCCAATCTCGTATTCCCTCCTCTCCACTATCCTTGCGAGAAGAGTTGCGTGCAGTTGAAAATTTGCATTTTGTTTATCCGTAGCTTTCAGTTCTCGCCATAAAGATTTAATTTTTATCTACTTGGTAAAGATTAATTCGGCCCATATGTCTTCACTGACTGAGCTCATATACTATCTGATTCAGTCACACATCAAAGCAAAGCAGTTTCAAATTGGCCTAGAAAAATCACCGAGCTCTGATTAGTTCCAAATGGAGCACTCTGTTAGTGAGCTGCCTGGTGTTAGAACCAGCGAATCCCACTGCTTGCTTCAAGCTTTCATTCCAGATTTTAAATAATTTTTTCCACTGACTTAAACATACCAATACTGCAAAGGTTTGGATTTGTTTAGGAGAAGTAAAATAATGAAAAAAAACCTTTGGCAAATCAAAGTCTTGCTTCCAAAATAGTAACGGCCTTTTTTTTTGGTTTTAAATTTGAGACCAAGTGAAACAGAGGAACACTAAAACATCAGCGATGAGCTGCAGAAGATACTGTCCTGGGAGAAACACTGGCTGAAGCTTAGCAGTAGATGCCCAAGAAGGACTTGCCCAAATTCAGATGGGTCAAGTAAGTTCTGGGAGGAAAGTTCACCGTCTCTGAGCACTCTTGTAAGCCCCAGTTTGGGCTCTGCACAAACTATGAAGTAGTTGCTGGATTCCGACACAAGAACAAGGTGTTCCAGCGAGATAAAGGCTCTGAGAAGCAGTAAGCAAGTTGCTTTGGACCTTTTAGGATCTGTAACATTGCTGAGGGCAGCCAAAGTGCTGTTAAAGAATAAGCATCTGCTGTTCAAGAACTTTCAAGGTCTTGTTTTCCAAAGCAGTAACAGTTCCCAGTAAAGGTGGATAAGCCAGTATTGGAGAAACAAGGAACGTTCAGGCTAGAGATCATAACAAATATAGCAAAATTTTATAAATACAGAAAAATCATGAACCAGTCAAGGTCTAAGAGTACAGCACTGGACATCTGAACAGAAAACTTTGTATTCTTCAACTGAAATTATTTTAGAACATCAGCAAAAAGAGCCCATGAAGACTAAGCAAATACAGCAGCAAGCCCAGCAACTTAAAGCAATACAAATATCCTTCGCCATGCCTCATCTTAGTCTTAGCACAGCGTTGTGCTGAGCACTGGGCCTGCAAGAAAGCTGGGGAGGGACTTTATGAGGGCTTATAGTAATAGGACAAGGGGTAATGGCTTCAAACTGGAAGAGGAGAGATTTAGATTAGAAATTAGGAAGAAGTTCTTCACTATGAGGGTGGGGAGACTGGCACAGGTTGCCCAGGGAAGCTGTGGATGCTCCATCCCTGGAGGTGTTCAAGGCCAGGCTGGACGGGGCCTTGAGCAACCTGGTCTAGTGGGAGGTGTCCCTGCCATGGCAGGGGGTTGGAACTAGATGATCTTTAAGGTCCCTTCCAACCCAAACCATTCACATGAGAGTAGAGGGAGAATCCCCTCCCTTGCCCTGCTGCCTACGCTGCTGGGGCTGCAGCCCAAGATACAGTCTGGGCTTTCTGGGCTTCACTCGCACATTGTTGGCTCATGTTGAGCTTTTCATCAACCAGCAACCCCAAGTCTTTCTCCTCAGGACTGCTTCCAATCCATGTCAAGAATCTGTCTCAAAACACATCAAGGTATCAGAAGTCTTTGCTAGAATTTTAGCCATTATCACATTTTTCCTTTTCTACCTGCCAGCAAGCAATAACATCTTTTTCAGCAGAACTCACTGATTTTCTTCTCAGCTTCAGAGAAGCATTAACAGGCACACATCTTGGGACAGCAAAAAAAGTTCTAGAAAGCTCTCCAAATCCCTTGATCCATCAAAAAGTATACAGGAAAAAAACCAACAAAGGAAAATGGTGCAACAAAATCCAACAAAACCACTGAGAGCAGTTACTCCAACCAGTGCTGCTTCTCTTTCAGCCACTGCTAACTGGAGTGACTCGGTCACTATCCAAGACAGAAGTCAATACAGAAAATGGTGAAATGCCCTGTTTTGAGTTAGAACAGAACGAATTCAGTTCAATGACTTTACTTTTCAGCTCAATCTCTTCTAACTAACTGCACTTCCTGAAGTTAATGGCATCTGTGAAGCCAGATTCAGTGACTTAGCTTTGCTCCTCAGGGACGATGCCGAAGATTTAATGTAACAAAGGCTTTCATAAAAATAACACAACTGATAGAAGGTCAGACTTCACATGGTAAGAGTTTTACCAAAACAGCAATTGCGTTCCTTTTAAAAATAACCAAACAGAACACAGAAAATATGTGGTTTAACAGCAAAGTATTTGCTGACTTGGTTTTAAGTGGAGCCAAGAGTAAAAACCAACATCCTTTACTACCTGAAGTAGAACAGGACCTATAATTTAAAGAAACAATGATATAGGATCCGAGGGAATAAAACACTGATTTCTGTACTCAGTTATGAAATTCAGGTCATGCGTTACACAAGAAAAGTGGACAAAATATAGAAGCAATGAGTCAGTTGAGCGAGACACCAGGGCTGCAGCTAAAAGCCACACGATCGCATTCTCCCGGTGATCACACAGGAAAACTTATTCACATGATGCTCAGTTTCAAACGCTGCCAATGACACTGAGGAAGTCCCACAGAGAAACGCTTCTGCCAATACTTGCTTTGGAAGCCTCCATTAAGAATAACAACTCATAATCATCAACTGCTCTCCGTGCTCCGACGTGGATAACACAAGAGCACACTCAGGAACTGGAGGCTGAAGTCTGGGGAAACAGTCGACTCCACTCCTGCCAGTTCCATATTAGTGAGTATTAACAGCAGCTTATTTTGAGGTTAACACCGAGGTCTTTAACGCAGTGCAATCCTGTTTGGAAAAATGCTCTAGCAGAAGCTTGATGGCAAGGATACCGCCCTTGCACGCTTAGGCAGATAAGCTGCTATTTCCCAAACCAACGATATAACTCAGGATCCTGAATAATTTGGAAAAAAGCATTGCTAACACCGTCTACCAACGGATGTTCAATAGGCAAAATGAGCCAGAAATGAGCAGCCAACGCAAGGACTTGAAACTCAAAATCTACTGAGATGGCAACACCAGGAAGAGCAGGACTGAGCAAACATCTTCCTCCTAGTAGGAAGAAGCTACTGGCAAGTCTGCCCAGCTGCTTGTGAAACCATAGCCTCCGGCACCAGCTCTGCATTTCCTTACATATGCTAATACCCGACTGTTCTTTCACTGGAAGAGCAAAATTTGAAACTACTCCTTTGGAAGACTTGGGCTCTTCCACAAGGGCGTGTTGGGTGGTTCTTAAACATCCGACTTTTCACATACCTAGTAAAGTCTTCAACACTTCAATTTATGCATGTTCAGTTGCTTTGTCGGACTGGGACATGAATGCAACTGAAAGTGTTTGGTTTGTGCCAGTTCCTGCTGTTCCAACAGCCAGAGTCTACCAAAAAAGATGTAAGCACCAACCAAGATGTTTCTCAAAAGCTACAGAATGTTCCATCTATTCCCATAGGAAGATGGTAAAAAAAAAAAGGTCTCTGTCTTCAAACAAAGGGTGAAGAGGCAATTCCCAGGCAAATGGGATAATAGATCAGACGCTTCTGTGCTGTGAGGCTATTACTGGGATGAAATGAGGCATGTAGCACTTAAGTGTTACGGGACAACCCCACACCTGCTACAAGGCTCCTTTATAAATTCAGCAGAGCAAATGGACCAAGAAAGTCTGGGTTGTGTTTTATAGACTAAGTCCTCTTCTCTGAAAATCCTTTGCTTAAAGAATTGTGACTTTACACCAGGTAGTAACTGCATTGCACCACGTGTTTGCCATTCAAGACGGACAGAGGAAGTGTTGAGAACACGTGGCAAGCCCAGGTTGTGCAAAGCCAAGCAAGTGGAGCTGCGCTCTGCAGAGAAGTTTCAGAATTCTTTAATAGTAGCTACTGCAATGTTTTCTTCACCACTAGGCAGTCTCCAGCAGTTAACCACAGGAGCTGCCAGCAGGCAGAATAGGTGGGATTTCCCCGCTGAAAAAGATACATTGAGTTAAAGCTTGAACTCTAAAGATAAAAACTCTTTCTGAAATGCAACAGGAAAAAAACCAAGTAGGAATATAATCAGCTACAAAATAACAGCCCGTTTCAGCTACTTATCTGCCCGGATTTACTACAGGTTACTGGTCAGGCTGTGAGTGCAACCAGTTCACTCATTCAAGGCACTTTCATTGTAAGATTTCTAGTGCATCAGGCATATTTAAAAAAAAAAAGACAGATGGCAAGAAAGATATTTTCTTTTTCCAACACACCAAACAAATAAAATCGGAATTGACAAACCAATCATTAAAACCACCTCAAAATCAAAACAGGTAACTCCTTACAACCAGGCCTTGAAAGATAGCACTGCACTGATGTACAAGGATGTCCAGATTGCTTCACCCCAATGCCACCAAAAGCTACAAGCAAGGCCACCAGAAAGGAAGGAGTATCACCTAACACTTCCCAAGAGAATTCCAAATGGAGCATACCAGCCTTTAGCCCTTAATATCTAGCTTTAAAATGTCAATATTATGTTGACTTCAGAGCTACCACACTTCTGTTGCCAGCACATAGGTGGAAAATTGTCCCCATGAGGCCAGTACTTACATTTGGGAGTTAAAAGGATTATCAGAGAAGGGATTCTAAAAATCTGCTGAGGTCTAATCCAAGCACTGACACCATAAACCTTTCCGCTCTGGTCTCTTCTGCAACGATTCACACATTAACAAGGTTGGCAGAAGCTATCTGACAAGTCACAAATACTGAATTTAATCTCTCCCTCCTTCCCCTCCTCAATAGCCACTTAAGTAATGGCTCGAGTGTCATAAAACTACTTAAAGACAACACTGGAAAAGAACTCATAATACGCATGAAAAACATTTACTATTTATCATCATGGCTTGGCAGGTCTTTAATTAAAATTAAGATCTTACTCTTAAGTAATTGATCTCATTATTTCTGGATCACTTCAGCTATTTACAAAAATCCTGAGACCCCGTATTGGCCGGGACACCTGTTAAAAAGTTTATCCCTTCCAATGCTTATTAGTGGATAATTGTGCTAACAAATCTGAAGAAACACTTCTATTTCAGTACGAGGCAAGAGCAAGGAGTTGAGATGTTTTCTTATTAGAAAACCCACACAAAGAAATACAGATCTGAACCATATCAACATCTCCTTGCTAGATTAATACCCTTTTCTAATCAAAATAGAGAACAACTTCAATTCAAATTGCTTCAATTATTTTGCCAAAGAGTAAAGTCAAATTCTAGTCTCAGCATGACAATGGTTCTCATGTCGACAGAGGAATTAGAGCTAGCATTTCTATAATAAGATTCTGGGTATTCACAGAAACTCTTATCTATATTCTTGGGAATAACATTCCTATATTTTCTGATTTTTAAGCAAAAAAAGGCACTCAAGAGCAAGTAGTACAATGAACATTGCGGTGTTTGAATACAGAAGATCACTAAACACAGAATCATCGAATGGTTTGGGTTGGAAGGGACCTTAAAGATCATCCAGGTCAAACCCCACTGCCATGGCGGGGGGGGTCTCTTGACACTAGGGACATCCCTTGACCAGAGGACACGTCAGAAAGAATCACAGCTACACACTGAGAAGTTCAGAGAAGAGCCAGAGCTCTACCCTGCTAGAAAGAGGCAGTGCTCTATCAAATATCCAGCTAAAAGATGACACAACCTCCGTTTTTGCGATCCAGACATTTTTAAAGAGCTAAACCAAATGGTGAAATGCTTCCAAACAAGATGCTGTTCAGTATCTTTGAAGTTAGACACTGGAACGCTTGTTAGGTGTGGTTGAGTCCTTCTGGCTCTGCTTCTCCAAGCAGGATCTGCACATGGCTCATACAAGGACTCAATGGAAACAGCCTGAAGGCCGGTACCGTTCAAACTGTCAAACACCTTGCAACAGGCATTTCTATTCCAGAAGAGATGAAGCCTACTTCAATGGTGCTTAATAGGTTACAAGGGAATTAGTAGAAAAGAGTAAATTTAAAAAGTGAAGTAGAACATGCTCTTAAAACAAAAACTTCATTCAGCTGGCGCAAAAACGGGATAACAGTTCATGGAAAAAAAAAAACATCTTTACTAGCTCAACAGGCATTTTTGGATCCTCTGTCCCTGCTGTTTGGATGTACAGTCCATCTCCCAAGCAAAGCAACTCAAGTTCTTAAACTCAAGCTCATCACGTAGCATGATTAGGCAAAGGGAGTTTGGTATTAATTAATACAGTTACTACACGAGAACATCGTCCTCCAAGGATTCCTTTAAAGGTTAGGCTGGAAATATTGCAGGTTTGAGACTGAACCCTTTTGAGTCACAAAAGCTTTTGAACTAGAGTATCAGTGAGAAGTGAGCCAGAGCTGGAAGCCTCACATTTCTTAACGCATCAAGAGGTGTGTGTAATCAGCGTTGCCTCAAGTACTAAAAGGACACGCAAAGCCTGGCACGTGCCACCAGCTGGAAGCTACAAGACCTGCACCTACAGCTCCTGAGGTTGGTTTCATGTGGTTTTGAAAGTGAGATCATCCCTGAGATAGCCACTACTGATATCAGTGAGTAAACACCTCTAATCCTAACCAGCAACTGCTATTAACCTGGTAATCCACTAAAGCTACAAAAAGCCTTCAGTGGGTTAGGAGGCTAAAAATGGGGTTTTTCATGATTTATTCTATACCTACAAAGCTAGCACACAACCACCAAGGCAGCTGATAGCGACCACTTCATAGCTAGACTGCTTACTCTGTGAGGACTTAAGGACTTAGTTCCAACCCAACGAGTAACAGTTTTTTCCAGCTCTTCGTTCCACAGATGCAATAATCTCTGAATACTTCTGAAGATGGTGTGTGTAACTTCAGCCACCATAGCACAGGTGAAGCTATTTGAGATGTGCCCCTCAGAACATCAGCTCTACATGGCTCCCAATATCCAGTCTTTAGTCAGTCTACCTTTCAGATGAGCCTATGGAATTAGCATGGGAGAAAAATAGCATCTTATGCTATAAACTTGAAATAGCCATTGGTGCAGAATTTGGAAGCTGACTAGGCAAGAGCCTTCTTCCCATTCACAAGATATCAACGCGAAACAGCCACATATCTACAGTGTCACTGACTCCTACTTCCTTTCAGCTGCAAACAAACTGGTCAGACCTACCATTTATGACCTTGCTTCTGCAGCTGAAGCCACCAGCAGATCATCGCGCCGACCGCACTGAAGAGCTCTTGTCAGCCAGCTAGCAGAGCAGGCACCAAGGAGCCAAAGAATTATCTTATATCCCTGGTTTTACAGAATGACCTCAACGAGCAGATGAAACCACTCCAAGAAATACAAGGTGCCAGATTCATGAATAACTTCCCCTCTAGTTCTGGAAGTTACGTCCTCACTGTTAGTAAAGCATGTAGACTTCTTGAGAGAAAAAAAAAAAGTTTAGCTCATGCAGAGATTCATATTGTTATGTCTAGATGAATTCCAGTATCCAAGGAGGCCCTAATATGTCATCATCTACAAGGCACAAGCCTAAAGGGTTCTGTAAAGACAGCATTGCTACAGCCTCAGAGCAACCAAGAATGAATAAAACATGAAGTTTCACCCATAGCAAAAAAAGATGCTCTTTGCCACAAGCTGTACACAGCCCGAATGGGCGGTTCAAGATGTTGGGAGACAGTTTTGAGGCATTTTCCCCCTTCTCTGTGGGTCACAAATGTGGCAGTGGCAGTTTGCCTATCAAAACACCCAAACAGAGGTGCGCAGCAGAAGATATTTGGCTGCTGGTTTTCAGGTGCCCTGACGTTTCCAGCTCCCCCAGCTCTACAGAGAGCAGCAGTTTGCAGCTCTAAGCACTACCCATCAGCACAGAAATGAGCCTTCCGATGCCAGGCTCTAAGTGCTGGCCAGAGAACCATCCTCTCTCCTTTGTAGTAAGGTATAAAAGACAGCTGAACAGGCATCTTCAGGTGCAAAGCCAGCCTGAAAACCCAGTTGCATCATTTCCAGTTAAAATTGAGCCCATTATGGTTAATCCCAGGAGCAAGAGTTTTTAAAGACCTGTTCAGTTCTTCAGACACGTCTGGGCTTCATTTGAAGACAACTGGAACTGTTTCAACTTTTAACAACCACACAACCACCTTCGATTTTATGCCTACAAGCAAAAAACTCTGAAGAATCCACAATTCAAGTCCTGCAAGTGTTGGAAAATTCAGAAATCCAGGACAAAACAAGGGGCAGCCAACAATCACCTTCAGAGCCCAAAGCAAGAGGCTGCTGTAGAGCGGGCAGTGTTCTCCCAGCTGAGGGCAGGGAAATTTAACCTTCATTTTGTACTATCAACTAGAAACCATGAATCTAATAATTACTGACCTACTTAAAGCCAGCCACGGCCACCTTTCCTGTACAGTTAACATTCCCATCATCCGAGAACAATCTCGAAAAGCAACAAATTAAAGCAAAAATGTCCAGGCAGTGGCTGTGAGCCTCCTGGTAATCAGCAGTTGTGGCAGGCAGTGAAAGACACCAGCAAAAAAGCAGCAGCTTGCATCACTAACCAGCTCTGGACGTGCTCACCTACCCCAAAGCTACTTAAGGAATCACAAGATGTTTACACAAGATTTTCTATCAAGTGTTGGGCCTCTTCACTATTATACACAATTTATTTTTGGGCGATTTCACTGTAAAATGTGAAAGAGGAGATGGAAGGAGGATTGCAAGCACCAATCCTTTGGAGAAAAGCTGTAGCTAGTATCAAGTTAGGTCATGTTTTAAGAGGACTAAGCAAGAAGCAGCTGATTTCTATTTGTTCCTGCAAAGAGAACCAAGAGCACTGTCCAACTTTTTTGTCGCGCCTCCGCAAATAAATTTAATGTAAATCTTTAAAAATGGTAACGGACCTGTAGTTATACAGAAAACTAGGTAGTGCACAAGTGTTAGTCCCTATTCCCACTCGGCACAAGGGAAACACCGCTGGATAACCAGCTCTGCTCACAAAGAGCTCCCTATTCACATGCCATTACGCATCCACTCCATTCCAGCGTCCAAAAGTTTCTCAGGACCTCAGACGGTGACCGCTTCTCCAGCTTCTTTTCCAAGGATGAGCTCCAGGAGGTTTGTATTTGAGAACCGAGGAGCAGCATTCACATAACACAGCGCTGGTTTCAAGCGCCAGCTTAGCGTGGCTCAAGCTGTAGTAAAGCAACAGGAGTGATGAGGAGGTGCTGGCACCGGGGAGGAAGCTCTGCTCTGGTTCTGAGGAGGGTGAAGAGAGCAGGACTCTTGGCAGGCAGCAGCCCAGAGCAGCTCGCTTTCTCTTGACACCCACACTGGTTGTTTTCTAGGTGATGTTACAACACAAGTATTGTCACAACAGAACTTGGTAACATCACGAGATCTAAGTCCACAGGGTCGGAATTTATTTGTGCATATTTAAACAGGCCTGAATGGAGAGACACATTGTTTTTTTCCACTTGCTTCATCCAACTCCTGTTTTCAGCCAACTGCTTACTCTAAAAGTAACAAAATTACCCAGCAATCAACAGCAAAAAAATGTAACCATCTTAAAAAAGGGAAATCTGTATCTGTTCAAAGAAACTGTGAAAGCAAAGTCACCTTTTTGCTCTCTCAACTATTCTGCACTTAACGACAGTGCTTTTCAACTCCAGCTTCTTGAAAAAAAATAAATGTATTTAAGGAGACACCTCTTCAATGCGTTCAGAAGAAAAAAAAGCAATAATTCATTGACTGTCCTTTATGCCTTATTGCTGGCACGACAAATGGTAGGATGGATTCTCCGTCCATCTTAGATTGACATAAATAGCGCCGGAGTTTTTCAGTGACATAAATCGTGCACTATATGTGAAGCTTTGAAAGCACGCTCTAAAAAAATGCTCCCGCCTGCATAATTTCATCTTTTTTTGCTCATCTTATTTTGAGAAAACTTGTACATCATTTAGAGCCTTTCCTTTCCAACCTAGAGCCTGTGCATCTTTTGAATAAAAGAAGCTGCGAGCAGTTAACTATCTGAGAGGAAGCTTTTTCTGGTTTTAATTATCCCCTTCTGCATTCTGTGGGAAATATTCTTGCCATCTATATTTTATTCACGTAGAAGTTTAAACTGAATAAAGAGGCATTCCCAGTCCCTGTCCTTTCCCCTTAAGATGTCAAGAACAAGCACTGTTTAAAGGCACAGGAAGGGAAGATGAAGAGAAATATGAAGTTGAATACTACTCATCTAAATTTTACAATTAAAGCAGCAGTATTCAAAGAAACATGAAATTGGAAGGGAATTTGTATTCAGGAGAAGACTGAGCACAGATTTCTTCTCAGCTGGAAATTCAGCACTCAACGGAATCTGTACTGAGCCCTCAGGAACAGCTTTATTTAGGATACTGCTCCAACACTGGGATTTTCGCAGCCTTTAGGGTTACACCATCATTCCCAAAAGAAGGGTAACGTAGTTACTTGCTGAGTCTGTACATCCTCAAAAGCTACAGCCGCTTAACTGATCACATCCACTCACTTAGCTGGTACTTAGCCTGAACTCTAAAGCAGGTTCAATTCAGTCAGGAACACACAGTTGGACTCTCTCATTTGTAGCAGGCTAAGAGCACTTAAGCAGTCAGGAACATATCTAATTACTAACAGCACCTCTTAAAATGTTACTGTCTAGCCTAATTGCTGGCAACTGAACCAACGAACAGCAAGTTAATGACGGCGAACCACTGCCACGGGGATCAATACCCAAGAGCTTCAGGGTGACAGGCGACCACAACATTTCTTCAAGCTTACTCTTGGAAATTCAAAATGTTTGCCCTCGCATTCGTCTAAACAAAACCTAGGCTGGCTCAGATGCCTTTACCACTGGACAGCTACTCTCAAAGCTGATCCTCCTTTCCAACTTCTTCCAGGGAAACTTTGAAACAGATGCTTGCTCCTGAATCTAGAGATGCTACATTTCTGCTTCTCCTGCTAAATCTCCAGTCCAGCAACTGGCAGCACTGTCCCCTCAGTGGATACACTGCCAGAAGCAATCAGTTAAGGTTTGTATTGCTGCCTGTTGATCAGCTTGTGAACCCCTTCTCATTTAAATGTCACAAGCCTGTGAGAACTCCATGCAATCACTCTTTTTGCCCTCAGTTGACCATCCCCATCATCAACCAAGCAAGTCATCTCTGCCAGTGTCTTAGGCTGCCATTTATCACTAGAACGCCTGCACGAAAAGAAAGGTTTACAATCAGAGCAGAAGACACAACCCAGTGCCCCACAGCTGTGCCACCACGGTGTGCAAAAAGCAGGACACCCACCTTATGGCAGCCAGGATAGGTTGCCATGGTGTTGAGGGTAGAGGTGCTGGGATTCTTGCTGGTGCTGGCCATGATATTCTGGATCTGGGTGAGCTCTTGCCTCAGCACCTGTTTCTGGTGGAAGCTGAACGCAGGGTGGTTGGATGCCATCGTGAAGAGCAACAGGAACTCATCCCCTGTGCGGCCCTCGTTGAGTTGTAGCCCATAGTTGTTGATGACGGAGTCGATGTGGGTGAGGGTCCGGAAGAGGCCCCCGGCCGCCTCTCGGTGGGCAGACCCGAGCAGGGCGAGGGAGACCAAAAGTTTGCTGCGTACCACCTCGTCCGTCAGGTTGGTGAGGCTCCCCAGGTCGGCGGGGTTGTTGGCCTTGATTTCGGAGTCGCGCAGGGAGTGGTAGTCCTTGCGGGCCAGGTCCTCCAGGCAGGCTCCCAGGAAGCGCAGCTCCAGCGGGATGCAGAGGTCCAGGAGGCCGCAGAGGAACTCCACACGCTGCGGGGAGGGCAGCTCGGAGAACCAGCGGTACACGCCGTCCCGCTGCAGCCGCGGGCACCGCTTCTCCACCATGGTGCTTCGCCGGCCCCCGGCCCGCAGCGAGCACGCCCTGCC
>VZZY01009598.1:893830-915534 GCA_013400335.1 Eurystomus gularis | reverse complement strand
GCCTGACCCCGCGGCGGGCCCCGCCCTCCGCCGCGCCGATTGGCCGGGCCCGCTACTCGCGCCTGCGGATTGGCTGCCAGCGCGCTGCCCCCGCCCTCTTCCTCGCGGGATGGAGGGAGCGTGTCAATCGCCGGCTTTTGGCCTCCCCTTTAGTCCCGCCCCCGGCGCTGATTGGTCGAGAGGACGCTTAAATAGGAGAGGGGCGGGAGCGGAGTCCTTTTGTGTGAGGCCGGCGGCCGGTGGAGGGGCCCGGGGGTGGTGCGGGGCCTGCCCGAGTCCTCCCGCCGTACGCAGACGGGAGCTGTGGGCACTAACTGGGGCTCCTGTCTGCCCTCAAAGCACGGGTTGGCTTTCTCCAGCCACCGTCTTGACTGGTTTCCCGAAGCGTGTGTGACCAGCTTCAGTCTCTCTTCCATGGTAGCTGTATTTGCAATCTGTCCGTTGACTCGAAGAGTGCTGCTCATGCTCTTATAGAATCACAGAATGGGTGGGAAGAGACATTTAAGATCATGGAGTCCAACCATGAACCCAGCACTGCCAGGGCACCACTAACCCCTGGCCCTCAGCACCACATCTCCACGGCTTGGAAACCCCTCCAGGGATGGGGACTCCACCACTGCCCTGCCCAGCCTGGCACAGCCCTTCACAGCCCTTGCCACAAAGAAATTCTTCCTCATCTCCAACCTCAACCTCCCCTGGTGCAACTTGAGGCTATTTCCTCTTGTCCTGTCACTTGTTCCTTGGGAGAAGAGCCCGACCCCACCTGGCTCCAGCCTCCTTTTAGGGAGTTGTGCAGAGCCAGAAGGTCTCCCCTGAGCCTCCTTTGCTCCAGGCTCAACACCCCCAGGTCCCTCAGCTGCTCCTCACCACCCTCCTGCTCTAGACCCTTTCCCAGCTTCGTTGCCCTTCTCTGGCCACGCTCTTGGCTGCTTCCAGTGTGGTACCTGCATTTTCCTTGACCTTCATGTCACAGGCGTCCTCGTTTCAGCCACAAGGAGCCTTACAGAGTAGAAGAGGGAATGGCAACGATGTGCTCTTTCCTTAGCTGTTATTTTAGGATGGCAAAGAGCCTGAAGGATGGAGCAGAGGGGTGCAGCGTGGCATGAACCCCCCCTGGGTGCACGATGGCAAAATCCTGATAAACCTTTCAGCATTAGCATTTGCCTCAGTGGTCTCACCAAACCAAGCCACGCTCTGCAGCCAAAGCCTATTTGGCAGTTGACTTTAGATTTGTCTTTAAATACAGCGTGGAAACAAAAGAGACACTAAAGTCCTCTTAAAATGGTAATTTTTTTCCCCCCGCATTCCCACTCTCCGTTCTAAACCAGGATTCTGGCTGACAGCAATGTAGCAATGCACATTTTGAAGCAGCTTTTGTCATCTTAGATTTGCCTACAGATTGCACAGACAGCATCCAGCAACCAAGAGATGAAGACATCGTTTCTTTTTACCGTAACATTTTTCCATGGGACTCGGCGAAGTGTCAGTTATAGCCCAGGTAGACAAGTGACATGGGTGGAGATCTCGAAGTGGAGCAGGCCAGGAAGAACATTTTTAAATGCAGGCCTGGCCAGGCAAAGGAAGATTCCAGACTCTATTTTTATGATTGTAATCTTCCTGGAAGAAGGACCGCGTGTTTTATTTTAACAAAGACAATATTACTGCGACAGAGATCCACAAAAGAGCGAACACCGATGTTTTTATGAGCGCAATTGCGTTTTGTCTCGAGTTGATCTTTCTGGGATGCGCACGATGCCCAAGCGCGGGCTGCTTTCTGTCGCATGAGTTGTGTGACCACTTGTGTTGGTATCGTCAAAGAGAAAAAGGCTCATTCCTTTGGGCGATGGGTTATTGGAGATCTCATTATATACCTCGCAAAGACGAACTACTGCACCACAAGCATTCCAAATGCTGGTAGTTTATCCTTTTTTATTTCCCTGTGGAATATCGTAGACCTTCAACTGCGTTTATTGAAGTCCTACCGAAACGCAAGAGTAAGCAGTCAAAGGATGCTTCCTGGGGTTGGGTAGCGTCATATATCGTGAAGCTGCACAACTCTGCTTCTGTGCCGCAGACTCTTGCTGTGAGGGGGTCCTTGAAAATCTCACAGCCTCTCCGTGTCCTTCCCTTGTAGTGATCCATCGCTGAGTACAAACCATATGTGCTTCCTTTTCCTGCCGTGCCCAGTATTGTCCATGGAAGGAAGGGATATGTGGAAAACAGAGGAAGTTCTCTCTGTCCCTGAGGAAAGGTTTGCATTGAACGGCAGCGAGGGCCAGGCAGCAGGCAGAAGGATGCTGAGTTCTCTGGTGGCCTTTCTGCTTGTAGTGGTGTCTTCAGCCCAGCATTAATCCGTCCTGGAAGCACTATGCTGTGCTCAAAATCTGATCATGGCCTGGTCTGTAGCAAGCTGAAGGTTTAAACTTTTGTGCTTGGGAACTGGGTCTGAGCCTGAACCCAAGTGGAAGTCTGAATGTGAATTTTGCTGCCGTGGTTTACAGCCAGAGCAGAAATTGTTTGTCTTCGATGCCAGGCAGGAAGACAAACCCTAATCTGAAGTGTAGAATGTGAACTGGAAGCTTTTTCTCCTATTAGAAGTGGCTTTGGGTGAAGCCCGAGGAAACCGAGAGGAGCACGACATATAATTCTGTCACAAGCCACCACAAATTCCTGGCTAGCCAGTGAGCAAAGCAAGGAACCACCCGCAGCAAGATAAATCAACTCTGGAAGAGCTCATGTTACCACTTGCTCAGGGCAGCGGGTTGGGAGTGAAGGTCGTTCTCGGGGTGCCTGTACAGCCGTGTTCCCCGTCAGAGGACAGCCCTCGGGACACCAGAGCTGCCTCCTTGTTTCTGCCCCAGATCATCCTAATTCCCGCATCTTCTCTCTTCCTGTAAATTCTCCTTGTGCATGTTTGAGACGAACAGCTGGGGAAGATCCCGTGTCGGAGTAAACAATAACTGCGAGTGCGGTTATTTTCCTCTTTTTGTATTTCCAGAACATGCAGAGGCTGTTACTGAATGTCTCAGTCAGGCGAGGGGACTTCTTCAACACAGGACTCATCTGCTTCAGTTCTCACCTGCTAACTGGAGGGCCTGACTTCTTGTACTGGGACTTCCTCACTCCTGCCTAACCAAGGACCCTGGCTGAAGTGTTTCTTTTCACATCCACCAGGATAACTTCTTCATGTGAGTTCAACTCAATGCAACACAGAACATCCAAAAGCATATCAAAATGAAGACAAAGAATTCAGTGTGAAGTGAGTAAGTGAGACCAGTGTCAAAGGAGCTGTTTCACTTTTTTATCCATCCAGAGACAACAGGAGATGAGAACCTTTACACTGAAATGAGAGGGGGAGCTTTGTTTAGGAGGCTGCTGGATAAAAGGCTTGCTGCATTACCCAGATCTATCTCACGCCCGGTGCTCCCAGTCCAGGGAATCCTCCACAGGGACCATTCCAGAGCATTTGTTTATCACCTTTCAAAACTTCTCTAGTTCCTTTAGGAGGCAGTTCAACACTTGTCGCTAAATGGGCAGAGGTTTTTGCACGTTTGGCATTTTTATACACAAAGGCAACTTAAATCTTAGCACTTCTGCCAGAAATTCATAGAATCATAGATTGATTCTGGTTGGAAAAGATCATCAAGTCCAGCCATGAACCCAGCACTTCCAAGGCACCACTAACCCCTGTCCCTCAGCACCACATCTCCACAGCTTGGAAACCCCTCCAGGGATGGGGACTCCACCACTGCCCTGCCTAGCCTGGCACAGCCCTTCACAGCCCTTGCCACAAAGAAATTCTTCCTCATCTCCAACCTCAACCTCCCCTGATGCAGCTTGAGGCTGTTTCCTCTTGTCCTGTCACTTGTTCCTCGGGAGAAGAGCCCAAACCCACCTGGCTTCAACCTCCTTTCAGGGGGTTGTGGAGCACGAGAAGGTCTCCCCTGAGCCTCCTTTTCTCCAGGCTGAACAATGCCCAGGTCCCTCAGCTGCTCCTCACAAGACTTGTTCTCAACCTGGTAATTCTAAGTTTTCTCACAAAATGACTTGCAAAGCCACAGATGAACCTGCTGCTGTCTTGGTCTCACTGGGTATGAGTTAGCTGTGACGGGCATCCTTCACTCATGTGGGTTCCACTCCAAGCCATCTCTCCCCTGTTTTGGGATTGAATGCTGCCCCAGGACAACATGCCGGGAGAAGATATATTTCTGCAAATCAATGCACATAAAACCTGAGAGACCAGCTCTGTGTGGTTTCAAGTGGGACATCTGTAGACTTCCACCCTGGAGCTGCTGCTTCTTTTGTGCCATTCAGCGCCACCTCCCTGCATTTCCTCCACTCTATCCCACCTCTCACAAAGTTTCTGCTGCTGATCATCCCCTGCCTCTCCCCACAAGCCCTTTCTGCCTGCCCTCTTCCAAAACCTTGCTCCCATTGCTCAATAAAACCACCCATTCTGACCTGCCTGGCGTCCACCTCTCCCATTCCTCTTCCCCACTCAGTGAAGCCTTTTGATCCTGCAGCTCCACCTGAGACTCCTCCGCCTTCTTCGCTGCTGGGATGCGGTGAGTGACAGGAGCGATAGCGTCTGCGCTGTTATACGGAAAGGAAAGATAAATATTGCTCTTGCACACCCACTCAACTACTTCTGCGCGCACGGGTTATTTCCTGCGAGGTTTTGCGCAGATGCTGGAATTGGAGCTCTTGGTTTTGTAAAAACAAACAAACCCCAGCTTTGAAGCACATAGGAAAATATCACGTGGGTTTTGGGAAAAGGAAAAAAAAAAAAAGAAGGAGGCCAGATGTCAGGACTGCAGCATCCCTTGGAGTAAACCATAGAATCCTGGAATCCTAGAATGGTTTGGGTGGGAAGGGACCTTTCAAGGTCATCTCATCCAACCCCCCTGCAGGGAGCAGGGACATCTGCAACTAGAGCAGGTTGCTCAGAGCCCCGGCCAACCTCACCTGCAATGGTGCCAGGGATGGGGCAGCCACCACCTCTCTGGGCAACCTGCGCCAGGCTCTCACCACCCTCAGTGTCAAAAACGTCTCCCTTCTATCCAGTCTAAATCTCCCTCTTTTAATTTAAAGCCATCACCCCTTGTCCTTTCCCAACAGACCGTGCTAAAAACAGTGTCTCCATTATCGCATGAGGTTTGGGCAGGGGTGGTGGCAGGTGTCCTTGCTGTGACAGCAGCAAAAGCAGGATGGATGGCAGGCTATGTGTGTGTGTGTGTGTGTGTGTGAGTGACTGTGCCCTCTGCCGATAGACTCAGGCACAGACGTGGCTTTAAACGGATTTTTCAAGGTTTTTCTCCAGCTGAAGGAATAAGGGATAGACTTGCCTCCTCCCCTCCTCCATCACCGCCCTGTCTCATCTGTCACCTTTCAAAATTCAAAGTGCGAGTCAGCCCTGAACTTCCCTCGCCCCATGTCCCCCGTGTCCCTTTCCCTGCGGGTTAGTTCTGGCACGTCCCTTCTTGGCCCCAGAAGCCAGGCAGACCTTCTGGCTTTGCACGGTTCCCCGTGGGGCTTGCTTCAGCGTGAAAATCCACAGTCCCTGGCTGCCAAAAACACTTCCCCTCCCTCCCTGCCCTTGCTGCTTGCATCCGTCTTGGTTGTCCCTGTCTGTCACTGCTCAGGCTTTGGCCTGTCCCTCCCTCTCCTGCTCTGCATGGCTGGAAGGACGGGGATGTCTCAGCCTTCGCTGGAGCTTCAGCCTCCCTGTCCCACCATCCCCATTACAGGGCAGCTATTTCCTTTGGATTCCTGCTCTGAATTCCTCCTCCCTTTAATCTCACCCCAGGAAAGTCACATTTGGGGGGACTCTTTACAAAATGAGGCTGTGTTGCAATCGTTGTCCGTTTCCTTTTGTGTGAGCTGGCCCAGCTGCTTGCCACACCAGCGGCCAGGTTGCCAGAGCCAAGCCAACATTTGCCCCGTGCCCAGTGTGCTGCTCCAGCAGCCTGAGAGGAATGTGCAGCAACCTGGAGTGGAGTTGTCCTCTCCTGTCCACAGACTGATTCCAACTCTCATCTATTACATGATGTTAATTCACTCTTTGCTACAGCCAAGAGACTTTACAGCTGGAAAGGAAAGTCTGGAAGTATTTACTTGGCTATTCCAGTGACATTCCTTGGGGTGTTTTCACAGCATATCCCTCTTCTCTTGGCCTTTGGTCAGTATTCAACTAACCAGCTAGATCCATTTCTTAAGGAGAAAGCACAAGGAAGAAACAGAATGTGAGCAAGTATTTACCAAATATGAATGTAAAGTTCAGTGTTTCTTTGTAACATTTGAAATTCGTGGTTATACACAGAAATATGGGGCTACATCCCCAGCAGCGTGGGCAGCAGGGCAGGGAGGGGATCCTGCCCCTCTGCTGCGCTCTGGGGAGACCCCCCTGCAGTGCTGGGGCAGCTCTGGAGTCCTCAGCACAGCAGAGACATAGACCTGGTGGAGCGGGGCCAGAGGAGCCCCAGCAATGATGGGAGGGCTGGAAGCCCTCTGCTGGGAGGCCAGGCTGGGAGAGTTGGGCTTGTTCAGCCTGGAGAAGAGAAGGCTCCGAGGATACCTTCTGGTGGCCTTTCAGGACTTCAAGGGTCCTGTCAGAAAGATGTGGATAGATATTTTAGCAGGGCCTGTTGGGACAGGACAAGGGCTGATGGTTTGAAACTCAAAGACAGAGATTTAGACTAGAGAGAAGGGAGAAATGTTTGCTGCTGAGGGTGGTGAGAGCCTGGCACAGGTTGCCCAGAGAGGTGGTCGCTGCCCCATCCCTGGCACCATTGCAGGTGAGGTTGGCCGGTGCTCTGAGCAACCTGCTCTGGTTGCAGATGTCCCTGCTCCCTGCAGGGAGGTTGGATGAGATGACCTTGAAAGGTCCCTTCCCACCCAAACCAGTCTGTGATTCTAGGATACCAGCTTGGGCAAGAGAATGTCACCAGCCCCACCTGCCAGCCCCACACTTCCAACACTTCTGTGCAACCTCCCACCGTTCTCGTGTTGCGATGTGCGCTGGAATTGCGCGCTGGGCGTGATTTCCTGAAGAAACCCACAAATAACTTCTGAATGACGACCAAAATGAGAAAATTGGGATTGGTTCATGGGCAATTCATGAATAGAAAAAGAGATGAAATTAGCTGAATGAACTGTTCATTATGCATTATTCAGCCAGCTGTACTAATTAGTGCCTTAAGGACTGTTCCTTGTTCCCACTGTAGCCAACTCCAAAACCCTTTTTGATTTCAGTGGGAGCAGGACGGAGCCCTCAGAATGGGCCTGGCGCCTGCTTCCTCTGCAATGCCTTTTTCTTCTTCTTCTTTTACTACTGCTTATTGATTCTAACTTTTTGTGTCTTCTATTAAAAGGGCTACTTCTAAAATGTCCTGTGTGGTGATCAGTCAATTGCAAGAAAAGAAACGTACCTTCAGTCCCAGAGTGTGTGTCTTACCCCTGACGTGTTCTCTGAAGGGGAAGGTTTGTCATACATCTTCTTTTGCTCTGTTTTTGCCCAGACCAAGTGGTACCAAGGGGCACAGGAGCATGAAAGCCCTTTGGAAAACATGAATCCATCCAGAAGTGTCACTAGGGCAGAAGGTGCAGGGATTAAATGTTTGTACTCTGAGCCCAGAACTTGCCACTGGGCATTTCAATGTTTTTTTCTTTAGAAGGATAATGTTTGTGATGTTTCTTTCTCAGCCAAAAGTTCCTACAGCCCGGTTTTGCTCTGAATGTGGCAATGTTAGAAGAAGACATCAAGCCGGTGCATGTGCCTCTGTCAAAGCTGCCTCGTAGCAAACTCCCCTCAGTAGCAGACTGCTTTGTCCTTCTTCCTGATTTATAGCACACGATGCTGCCTGCATCGATCTCTCCATCAGAGCACTTGTGTTAGTGACCGGAATAACGTGCTTTATGTCTTGATTTCCTTACCCTGGGCAAGCCAACACCTTCAGGAGAAATAAAACCTGATTCTGGTGTTGCTCTTGGGGTGATGGCTTTAAACAAAAAGAGGGAAATTTAGACTAGAGAGGAGGGAGAAATTGTTGGTGCTGAGGGTGGTGAGAGCCTGGCGCAGGTTGCCCAGAGAGGTGGTGGCTGCCCCATCCCTGGCACCATTGCAGGTGAGGTTGGCCGGGGCTCTGAGCAACCTGCTCTAGTTGCAGATGTCCCTGCTCCCTGCAGGGGGTTGGGCTGGATGGCCTTGAAAGGTCCCTTTCCACCCAAACCATTCTATGATTCTATGGTGTACTGCAATGTCATTTTACTTCCTATTGTATTCTGAGTTGCAAAGCCAATTAATTTCAAGAGGCACAGCCACAGACTACCATCCACATAATCTCTCCTGCTGGTGGTGAGGCTGGGGAGAACCCAGACTGACTTTCAGATCCCAGGTTGCACTTGAAGGGATCATATTTATTTGAATTACCCCAGTCTCGCTGCAGAGCCCTTCTGTCCCCCCCAGTCCAAGGCAGAGATGTCTTCACTGGGGACTGTGTAGAGAATTTCCAGCCAGATGGCAGCTTCCCATTTACACGTAGACATGTGCAGGTTTTGCCTGGATTTCGCCCAAGTCTATCCATGTCATAACGGACGTCTTTATTCTCCTTTTTTTTTGATCCCTCAGTGAGCATCAGCAATGCAGCTCCATGGGGCTGAAGGTGGGTTTCTGACCCAACCAAGATGGGTCTGGTGGTGGGCTTCCTTCCCAGCAATTCAGTACGATTGCCTGCTGGGATGAGAGCAAAGGATGTCCCACCAGCTCAGCCTGGAGGAATCTCCACAGCCCCACTCTTTGGGCTTCTCTCCACAGACTGCCTAAAATGGATATAAAGGAGACTCAGAGTGGAATTTATTTTCTTCCTAAGATCATCCTTAAAATAACAAACACCAGAAAACTGGTGACATGCGGTACATCTGTTTGAATAACACGGACCTTCTGTCTGTAACAGAGGAAACTCCAAATAACTCTTTGATTTGTGTTTCCTTTCTTCTCCTTCCTCATCTCCTCCTCCTCACTACTGTATACAAATCTGTTCGGCAAGCTCCAAACCACCAGTTCTCTCCTCCCCTGACAAGCTTGTTTTTGTGCCATGTGATAGTTATTTAATTTCCTCTTTGCTTCCAACACAGCTAATATTTATCCTCCCTTATGGGATTGCGTCTTTGTTTATACGCTGGTGTCAAGGGGTAAGGACAGCACTTCTTTAGATCCAGCAGACCAAATTCCTGCCCTCTGACTGCGCCTCATGGAATAGCATCTTCCGCTGCAAGCCGACAGTCCCACTTCGGAAGAGTAGTTAGGATTAAAAATATCTGTTTAAAGTTAGCACGCGGAGAAGTCCCGCTCTAAATAGGGATGGTCTCCAAAGCAGAACCAGTGGAGTCACTGGCGTGGCAGGCAAGGCTCAACAGGCATAAAGCTGTTAGAATCCAGCCCAGTGTTAGCTTAA
The DNA here is from genome assembly GCA_013400335.1 of Eurystomus gularis. Lineage (NCBI taxonomy): Eukaryota > Metazoa > Chordata > Aves > Coraciiformes > Coraciidae > Eurystomus > Eurystomus gularis. Next base: position 906,082 of record VZZY01009598.1, on the reverse strand, counting down.
TTGTTTCCGCAGAAGCAGCAAGGCTGTGAAAAAAAACAGCTCATGGCCCCTTCGCCTTCTTTTTTAAGACGACCACAGAGTTTAAGCATTTGTAAAGCGCAGATTGCAAGGCTCCGTTTCCCCCAGCTCGACTGAAATCAATACGACCCCGAGAAAAGGCAGAATCCCACCAGGCAGTGTCTTGTCGGCTTCCCTTTGTTCAGAGCTACGCTCCAAACCGAGTCAGGAACCATCTTTTCCTCATTAAATTTGTTTCCTTTCGGCTCTGATCCTTTCACTTCATTACCACATGCGATTTTTTAAAGGCCTCATAGCTAATATCCCAACGATAGATCTCGGGTTTATTTATAGCCCTCAACTCCGCAGAGGGCTCTGTGTGTGTGTCTTGTTGCTGTGGAAACCGGGATTCTAAAAGTAAAAGGATTTTAAGGGGATTTTGGAAGAGACCTGCTGAATTTGAGCACTGCCTTTCACTTCCACAGGCCTGCGTTCAACTGTGCCTTAAACTTAACCGGTAAAATACATCCGACGGTCTCAGCCAGTCCTCGGGGGATACTGGTCTTCTGTGCTTTTTTATGATCTGGCTCTTTGCAGCCTGGATTTTGCCCTCTGCGGTGAGACAGAAGATGCGCAGGTAGCTATGGGGGTGGTGTTGAACTCTTCGTGTCAGCAATGGCACATTTACTGAGTTTGGGGCAATTTGCTTTTTTTCTTTCGCTTTCATTAGGTTTTGGGAGCCTTTTGCCAAGGGAGGTGCCACCCGATGCACTGCTAAGCTTGCAAACCTCCCGCACACTGCAGTAAACTCAGAGCGTTGAGACTGGCGTGGGTCAATGTTTCCTGGAAATTAGATTTTACTCTATTAAACAGTTATTGAAATGATTTTATTTATCTCTGGGTATAGTGTGTAAAGCATGAAAGTGTGGCTGATGGGCTGGGTCCTCCTTAGACTCTGTGTCCTCTGTTGGCAGCTCAGCAATGGGTAGACTTGCCCTTGATAGAAATGCCCGGTTTTACCTGGGGCAAGGATCTCGCTGAGCCTCCCCAGGAAAAGCCAGTCCATCCCCAAGGTCCACCTAGGCATCTTCAGACCAAAGCCAAGCTCCTGCATGAGATGCCAAAAGCCAGCAACGTGATGTCCCCTGCGCCTGGCCGTGGGCCACACGAGGCTGCCGGATCATGGCAGCGACGCTGTGCTTGCCACCACCCAGGCTTTTTCCGTGCCTCTAAATGTCAGGTGTCCCCCACCGCCCCAGAGACAAATCTTGCAAGAGCTCTGCCAAAGGGCTGCGTGCAGAACTTCTCTGGTTATAGGTGTCACTTTCTAGCAAGAGCTGAGCTTTAAAAATAAAACAAACCTTAAATTCGAGCAGTAATTCTGTTTACGAGCCAGCTCCAGAGCCAAGTCTAACCTGGGCAGAGATTTGAGATGCTTCCAGGCTCTGAGATTGGAAAAATATCCTGAAGAATGCCACCCTACCCATGTCACCGAGGGAGAGGAGGGGGAAAGGGAAGGCCACGCAATGTAACATGACAAGCCCACTAGCACGTGTCTTAAATTCATGAACAAGGCACAAATGTCAGAGCTGATTAGCTATTGCCTTGCATTTCCATAAGTAAAGCAGGAATCCCTGGGCGCGGTGGCTTCCCAGGGCTTGGGGGACCATCACCAGGCATCCTTGACATTTGTTCAGCACATTCTCCAGGTCCGTGCTGGCGCGGGGTGTATCGTGCCTGGCTTGAAGTTATTGCCGTGATATTAGATTAAAAATATCAATGCAGGAGCCAAGACTCGCAGGCCCAGGGATTCAGTGACTTATCTTTTCCATTAGAGGGTGCCAGGAACCTACTGTTGCTGCAGACCCCAGAAATCATGGAAAACGTGACTTTGTCCGGTACATTTTGGGACCAGCGAAATCCCTGCCCGTTTTGGGCACCCAACCCTTGTACTGCCCAAACCGGGCCAATTAAAGTAGTTTGACAGCCAAGCTGAAATGCGGACGGGGAAGAGTTGATGTGGCAGTTCAAAAAAGAATATCAGCAGGTGAGAGCCCGCAGCAAACCCACTGAGAGGAAGCCCTCCTCACACTGTTGAGTGTGAACAGAAGCATCAGCTGAGGGTGGGAGAGGCTTTTACTGGGCTTCATGGGATGCTGATGAGACTCGGGTGAAGTCCAGCGTTCCCCACTCTAGATTACCCCTATACAGGATGGACTTCCAGGCTTTGCTCAGCCTGGAAACAAGGGTTGTTAGGCTCCAACCACAGATCGACAGGGTTGTGGCATCTTTTTGGATGACCACAAGAAGTGAAAGAACGGGGGTAGCTCTAGTGGGAAAAATCATTTGTGTGGCTATCATTTGTCATGCTCTAGGTCTAGTGGTGAGGACAAAGAGTAAAGAATAGGGCCCCATCTTCTAGTCTGAGTCTGCCCAACCTCAGGTATGACATGAGTGGCTCAGTTATCAAACGGATCTACTTCTCCATTCCAGAGATGCCACTCTGGAGGGGCAGAACAGCCTCAGGTCTGTGCTATATACAGCAGACACCCAGCAGTATTTTAACCCTTCCTTGGTTGGAGGGGTATGCGCAGCTCTGCAGCTCTCAAAACACGGGACCTTTGACCACCGAGACAACTGATGGGGCTTGTCTCCACTTCTCAACACAAGTGTTGCTAAATTGTTAGCAGTAGCCATCTACAGGGCTAAAAAATGACAGTCTAAATTAGGAGACCGGTCTTAACAGCTTGACATTAAAAAAATGAAAGGAATTATTAAAAAGAGAAAGCAACTCGGTCCTCCCAATTTAGGCTTTTGAAAAGCAATGCAGCCTTTGGGAGAGAACATGGTAGAGCGGGATGAAAGTCCCCTCTTTGGTTTTGAACCTTGGGGAAAAACAATTCCAAGATGTACGAGTTTGTGGAAGAAGCATTAGTGGAACTATTCAGATCAAATGGTCATTTCCAGCAGTGTGGAGACCCTGGCTCTTCTCCCTGCCCACCGACAGAAGGAGCTGAGACGGCCACATGTGGGACACCGGTTCCTTTTTAGGGTGCAGCTCCAGCGGGGCACAGTGCTGCTAACACATGGAAAAAGCAAGATGAAGCCTTGGATTGGGAGGTGTCTTTGTCCTTGCCCTGCCTCTGCAGTGATTCATGGTGCAATTCTGGGGAGATCCATCCCCCTGCATCGCTTTCCCCATCTGCCTGTCCTCGCAGTGGTCTTCTGGAGCATGTGGCTTCCTGGTGGACAAGTTAACTGGGTGGGGATGAAGCTTTTTGGGGTTGGTGGCTGGAAAGTGATAGGTAATAGCAGTGATGGGAAGGGAAAGGTAGTGTGTCTAGATCCCAAAGCCCAGCGCTGCTTGGCTCTGCGTCACTCACTGACAGCTTTTCCTGTGGACTTCAGCCAACATGGCTCAGGGTTTGGAGCCTTCTGCTCCTGTCCCAGCCACAGTGGGTGATTCAGAGCAGATGGGATGAAGGGCCGACCCTGAGGCCCACTAGCAAGAGTGATCTGTGCTTTCCTGACCTGGATTTCAGCTTAAAGCAGGAGGAGCCGTGTTTTGACCAGGTGGGTGAGGGCTATGTCAGCAGCCAGCACACTGCCTCTTTTTTTCACCAGCTCTAGGAGGAAGCTGGTCCTTCTGGACCCAAAAGTTAGCATCACGTGCTGGCGATTATTTCTGACTGACAGATGAAAAAACAGAGGTGGTAAAAGGGCAAGTGACTTGTCTGAGAGAGCAGCTTTGCAATAAAACCACACTTTTTTTCCAATAAAACGCCAAGTGCTGGTGTTTGCTGAGGCCCATCCTTTTGGTCATGGTGGTTTCCCTGGTGTCGCAAAGACGGTGGTTCAAACGTGGTCCATGTGGAGCTCAGACGGACCTCCAGCGGCGGTCCCTCTGTGGCTGCTCCCTTGCTGCTATGGCCAAGGGGCAAGAAGAAACCCCACATCCAAGTCTCTGGTCCGCTCATACTTCTGAAGCACTCTGATTTCATGGGACGGGAATAGCAAATTGCCAGGCTGCAGTCGCATCCTCACGGAAAGGGCCACTGAAGGCTGGTGTCATCTTACATTGCTGGAGCGGCTCTCTTCCCAAAACGATCCTACAGCATTTTGTGGAGTAAATATAAACTGGAGGCATTTGGGGAGGAGCATGGGGTGGGACTCACGGCTCAGAGCGGTGCAGCTCAGCACTTTAGGGCAGGAAGAGAAAATGCTCCTGACATCTGACTACATCAGAGGGAGCGCAGACCGGCGGAGCGTACAGCACAGCAACTGGCAAATCTGGGGCTTGGCCAAGAAAATAAACATAGGAAATACTTGAGACTGATGAAAACCATGGGCAGCCTGCTCTTGTTTAAAGAGGTCTTTTTGGGACAGCAGAACAGACGCCTGATGCAGACGGAGCGAGATCCCAACCCCGTTCAAACTCACGGTGAAACCTTCATTGACTTCAGCTGGGCCAGGATTTCGTTTCAGATGGCTCTGTTTTTTTCCTGGGATGTGATTGCTCCTTTTTTGGGGACATGTCCCTCTGCCACCCTCTGCCCAGCAGGGAAAGCAGGCTGCTGCAATTTTGGAGGTTTGTACACAGCCTTAGGGATGGATCCTGTGCGGGGCTGAGTGCTGCGAGCATGTTGGTAGGAACAAAGGATGCTCTGCAGCACTCCAGAGCTCTGTGCAAGCACATAGGATCAATATATCCAGAGCTGACGACCAAAACTGAGTGCTCAGCAGCTCTGGTAATCAGCTGGGTGCCTGCATGCAGCTTGAAAGCCAGTTTCTTCCAAATTTTCACTTTCAACAAATAACTTGGAGATTTTGCACTCCACAGTTTGACTTGGGCCCTTTACTTTAAAAATTCAGACCCTTCTTCAGTTTCCTAATGCAGATGGCAGGCCCTGGAAATTTTGAGATATGGGAGAAACTGAAGCAGGTATTCATTTGGCACTGACCTGCAGTCTGAGACCTTCTCCAGGATTGACCATCCAAAACTCACAGGCTTTTGAAAATCCTGGTGACTTTAATAATGAAGGAAGTTTGGAGAGAGGGGTCAATATGGTAAATACAGGCAGAGGGTAAAGGAGGAGCTTGGGGTGGAAGATTTTATTCCTGCCTGAAAATGAAACTGGATAAGAAGTGAATGAGACAGAAGACAAGGAAGGGAACCTCCAGCTCTGCTCCTTTCGGGAAGCTGCGTCGTGCCTGGGATGAGCAGTGGAGTTTCAGTCCAAATCCAAGTTTTCCCCAACTTCAGAAGAGTTCTGAGCCGGGGTTTACCAGCACCGTGCTCTCCTGGGATCCTCTGCTTTGGCAGGACCAAGGTGTGCATTTCATCACACAGAAAATTCAAATACCCGTTTCTTCTTCATCCCTGCCGTCCTTTGTGCCTGGGGTGTCTCTTGACAGTGACAGCCGAGTTAATCTGGTGGTTTAGAATTCTCGTGGCTTGATTTCTAAACGTCTCGCTGTTCTAGGGTGATGTTCCTTTATCCCTCGCCCTTTCTTTGCCTCCTGGATTATCCCACGTTAATAGGTACCATGTAATACAGCCTGTTGTTAACTGCTCCTGAATCCTGCTCGCTGATTCCTTAAGCAGATCTCGAAAGCCCGTGAATCTGGCTTTGAGTTTTGTGGAGGTTTGTTTTGTGCTTTGCTTTTTTTTTTTTTAAAACACAACGGATGAAATGTGTAGGATACCTTTCTACTCCGGCTTCTGGGAAGCAACAGAGTTCCGTGTGTGTAGACAGTCTAGACACTCTATTCCAGGCTGCAGAGTGCATCTGCTTATATCCCTTACAAAAAAAGCCATCGGAAAAAAACCTGGTTTGCAAAACTACATCAAATATGGAATTAATCCTCCCATAGCTGTTCACCTGCTCAGAATGAAAGATCCTTGAGCGCCCTTGCGTGACAGTATTTCATAGGAAAAGAGTATGAGTAATGTCAACTTTTTTACATCGCTGTGTCCTCTTGCTTCAATGAAAGACGTTTCTTCTTTGTTATGAATTATGAATCTCTATTGCTACAGTCCAAACAATTCTGGGAACTGCTGCCACGGGCTTTCTGAACACAGGAAAACACGCTGTCCTTCCCATTCGCAATGCTCAAAGCGTTTCCAAACATTCATTATTCACATAGAAATCCGTGCATCAACATCTCCATTAAACGGAAAGCGTACTCCCTTCTTTCTAATCAGGTGCCAAACTACTTCATTACTCGCTTGATTCCTGAGCGTCCGCGGTTTTAAGCTTAATGTTTGGCTCTGCTGAGCCTGGCGAGCGGCAGGCGATGCTGTGCAAGGGACAACCCTGCCTAAAATTCCGACGGGCCGAGTTAGTAACAGGAGAGGCTGTGCCGATGCGCTGCAGAGCATCAATAACCTTCTGTCCTCTTGAAAACAGGGAAGGAGCCTTATTTCTTTCATCAAGAGCAAATCCTGATCCCAGCGTTCAGAAGCAGCACCTTTTCCAATCGGGCAGACCAGAGAAGCGAGTGTTTCTCTCTGACTGGTGGCAAAGGTGCTGCCTTTCTGTGTCACCTTTGGCAAAACCCGTCGTTCGCCCCTGCCTCAGTTTCCCCATTGGCGAAAGCAGATATTGGTATTCAGTCCGTTGGGAGCTTGAGAACAAAAATGTAAAGTCGTTTTGGCCATTACTTGTAACCTTCTACTCCTGAAATTCTTACAAGAGCTTTCTGAATGTGTAAAAAAGTGACTTTCTGTAGCTGTTAAGACAGAAAAAATGCTCTCTTTCCAGAAAATACCCCAAATGCCCCCCAAACAGACAAACAATCTCCCTGAGTTGTCTATTTTGTTAAATCTACTGTGAGTTGAAGCCTGTCTCAAGACTAAGGTGGGACAGAGGGAGCCAACGTGGCTTTTGCTGCTAGGTTTGGGAAGGTTTTGGGATGTAGCCCATGCCGGGTGGGCAGGTTGAGGAGCCCCGCGTTAGCTCCTCTGGCCCTTTCCACCATCAGCAAGCAGGAGCAGCCTTTGTGCATGGTGGTGGTGAAGGTGGGAACCAGCATGCCAAGTCGTTTTCTGAAAGCAGGTTTCTTCTCCTCACATTATGTCAGCCGCATTTCCTGACAAAACCAGCAGGAACACGCGGGTGACAGATGTCCCTTAATTATCAGCAGCGTTCCCGCTCCTTGGTCTCAGACATCAAATTCAGAGGCTCGAAATGAAGGCTGTGCTTCGTTTGGTTGAGACTGGCTACCTCGGTTTTATTTACAAGCATCGTTCAGCTATAGAAAATTAGTCGCTTTAGGTCTTTCTGCTGTGCCAAGGGGTTTGCCAGCCCTCTGGCAGGGTGGAAAATATGGGGAGATGTGGGCGGCTGGGGAAGCCAAGTCCCTTCAAGTAAATGATGTCGTGTTGCCGATTGCAGAGGTTTGCCACCTGGAATGAGAAGGACAAAGCAGGGCTGCTCTGCGTGGCAGGCTGTGTCTTGTGGAGCGGTGACCGTGAGAGGATCTGGGTTTTATTATCAACAGACAGCTTGACACACATTTAGTGTCGGGTGATGCAGTAAAATAAAAGGGGAAATGAGGCATCTTGGGGGGAAATCACATTGTTTGCCCTTGGCTTTGTTTTTCAGCTTCCAAGATCACAGTGGGCAAAAGCTACTGTTTGTCCTTCAGCGAACATCACAGAGGGATAGAATCATAGAATCATAGAGTCATAGAGTCACAGAATGGTTTGCATTAGAAGGGACCTCAAAGATCATCTCGTTCCAACCCCCCTGCCATGGCAGGGACACCTCCCACCAGACCAGGTTGCTCCAAGCCCCATCCAACCTGGTCTTGAACACATCCAGTGGTGGGGCATCTACAACCTCCCTGGGCAACCTGTGCCAGTGTCTCACTACTGAGTGAAAAACTTCTTCCTTACATCTAATCTAAATCTCTCATTCTCCACCTATCACACCTCATCCTGTCACTACAAGTCATTGTAAAATGTCACTTCCCATCAGTGGGAGTCCAGAGAAGAGGAGACTGAGAGGAGACCTTATTGGTCTCTACAACTACCTGAATGGAGGTTGTAGCGAGGCTCTTCTCCCAAATTACTAATGACAGGACGAGAGGAAATGGCCTCAAGTTGCATCAGGGGAGGTTTAGATTGGATATTTGGAAGAAATTCTTTACTGAGAGAATGGTTGGGCACTGGAACAGGCTGCCCAGGGAGGTGGTGGAGTCACTGTCCCTGCAGGTGTTTAAAAAATGAGTGGATGTGGCACTTGAGGCTCTGGTCTAGTGGTTAGAAAGATGTTGGGATGAAGGTTGGGCTTGATGATCCTGGTGGTCCTTTCCAACCATAACAATTCTATAATTCTATGATCTTTAAGGACCCTTCCAACCCAAACCATTCTATGAATACCTGCTCATTGATCTTACTGCAAAATAACTCGTGCACACCTCTGCCTTCTCTGCATCAGGGACTTGTTTGTCCCTTCCAGCTGATTGCAGCCCTATTCCTTCACTTCTGAAAGCTCGGAGGAGAACTCTGCCTGCCTGCCTGCAGTTCCCACACTCCCCAGCTCCTGCCTTCAGGCTGCCTGATGGGTGCTGCAGAGAATGTAGGCCTGGGGGAAAAGATCCATCTGGCCACAGGGAAGAAAGCATCATAACACTTTCCACGCTCCCAGCACTGCGAATCTTCCCTCCCATGTGCTCAGTTGATCAGGATCAGCTTCTTTGCTGCTGTTTTTGTGCCTCTTGATTTCCACACGGAAACTGGCTCTATTTTTACCCAGCTAAAGCTGATTAGATTTGTGGTAATTGGCAGGATAAACAGACACACACTGTATGCAGCAGGTTAATGCGATACACTCAGTGACCAGTAAAGGCACCGAGCCCCATGCCCAGCACAGAGAAGACAACTGAGGTAATTTATCGTCTGCATGCCTGTAACATGCCCATTAGCCATCGCTGTCCTTCCCCTCTCTCTGCAAACCCATTTTCCCTCGGCGACAAAGCGGGTTATGGCAGAATGCAACACACTTCATTGTTTTCTCCTAAGTCCTTCGCAAACCGGTATTAAACCCAAGGACACGCAGGAGTTTCTCTTTCGGGTTAACGCAGGTCTTGACCTGTGAGAGACTATTAGCATAGAAGCAGGCACGTATTAAAGAAGAAAAATGCTACTTACAACTCACAGGGTGACCTGCCTCGAGTAATGTGATTTCCAGCCATTTCAATCACTTTCATAAGCTACAATCTACCGGAAGATTATCGGTAGCCCTGCTTGCTGCAACAGCATTCTGTTCTTTAATTGGTTTGGGGGGTAATTTAGCTAGAGATCAGGTAGATATGAAGAAACTTGGGGACAACATCAGGTGGTTGTATTGTCCTGGAATTCAATTAACTGGGGGAGGAAATGAGCCGGAAGCAAAAATGAAAATCATTCCAGTTTCCAAAGCTGCGTATTTCAATCTAATGTTGTCAGATGTCAGATGTTGGCATTACTCCGCTTGTTGTGCTTGGTGATGGTGGCAAGGTGGTGGCCACACCACCCCTTCCAGCCCAGGAGAGACACAAAAGGGGAGCAAGCCTCAAAAAAAGTCAGGAACCAGGGTGGGAGATGCCTTGTTTATTTAAAACCACCTGTATGAAGTCTCACCCCATCCCAAAGGTCTTCCCATCCCTCTGGCTTCTACAGGACTCCACAAACCTGTGGGTTTTGGGCTACTTACTCATAGAATTATAGAACTGTTTTGGTTGGAAGAGATTGGAAGATCATGGAGTCCAATCATTCCCCCAGCACTGCCAGGGCACCACTAACCCCTGGCCCTCAGCACCACATCTCCACGGCTTGGAAACCCCTCCAGGGATGGGGACTCCACCACTGCCCTGCCCAGCCTGGCACAGCCCTTCACAGCCCTTGCCACAAAGAAATTCTTCCTCATCTCCAACCTAAACCTAACCTGGAGCAACGTGAGGCCATTTTCATTTGTCTAGTCACTTCTTCCTTCAGAGAAGAGCCCGACCCTCACCTTGCTCCAGCCTCCTTTCAGGGAGTTGTGGAGAGCCAGAAGGTCTCCCCTGAGCCTCCTTTTCTCCAGGCTCAACACCCCCAGGTCCCTCAGCTGCTCCTCACCACACTCCTGCTCTAGACCCTTCCCCAGCTTTGTTGCCCTTCTCTGGCCACGCTCCAGCCCTTCAAGGTCCTTCTTGGAGTGAGGGGCCCAAAACTGACCCCAGGATTTGAGGTGTGGCCTCCCCAGTGCCCAGCCCAGGAGGATGATCCCTGCCCTGGTCCTGCAGGCCACACTAGTGCTGATATTTCCTACCCCTGCTGTCAGATTTGTGTTTTCTAGAGTTCCTTCTGTGATATAGAGAATAAAACCTTCCTTGCCAGGTCGCTCTGATCCCCAGCATTTAGCCACTCTGCATATGCTGGTGCCACAGGCAGGATATGCAGACCACCTTGGTCCTCCCCTGATCCAGGCACGCTGCAGCTTCCCTGGGCAACCTGTGCAGGGTCTCACCACCCTCATAGTGAAGAACTTCTTCCTAATTTCGCATCTAAATCTACCCTCTTCTAATTCTCCATCTATCGAGTTCAGCGTTAGTGATTCCATTAGTTGTCCAAGATCCTTCCCAGGCTTAAAGGCTTCAAATCAGCAGTGGCCTCTTCACCTCCTGAAGCGTGGGCACGGCGCTGGCTTTTTCCCAGTCCTCTAGTACTTCCAATGACTGTTCCAAGACCTACTGAAAACCACCATTAACCATCCAGACAGCTCCTTGGCCACCCCCTTTACCACTCTTGCAAGTTATTCAGATCTGCTGGTTTAAAAATACTGAGCTCCATCAGCTTGCTGTTGAGCAGACCTCCAACATACTCTTGGAAATTGTCTTTTTTCCACCAAATACCAGGAAGAAAGCTACACTGAACATTTGTGCCTTTCTATGTTAGTGATAAATCTCCAGTTTCTGTGTGGTATCAGCCCACTGCTCATGCAAGGCTCCTTTTCTTGGAAATCTTGGAAAATCACAGAATAGTGGGGGTTGGAAGGGACCTCTGGAGATCATCTAGTCCTTCTGCCTTTAATTTCTCCAGCTTCTGCGGTCTATTAATTACTCCCAGTTTCCCTTTTCTTCTTTTTGTATGTTTATATTTTATGTGTTAGTCTTGGTGGCTCTTTCGCTTCCTTTCCAAGCCATGTTGGCTTTATTAACAAAGATTTCAGGCTGCATTGCTGCTTTTTTGGGTAAAATATTCTCCCTTTCCAACACATTTTTCATTTGAAGTTGTTCTCCAAATTGATCTGACTTGTAATTATTTTCTGCTTTGTGAAGCATGACCTTTTAAACTGGCAACTGTGTGTATATATACATACATATATATATATATATATATATATATATATATATATATATATATTTGCTTCTTTTGCACGTAACCAAAGTAATCAAGCCATGATTGCTTGTGCCCAGTACAGTGAGAAATTCATCTTCACCTGCCAGGGCAAGGTTGAATGTGGAATTTCCTCCTGTCAGAGGCAATAGTTTTTGCGATTAGGAAATTATCTTTGTTTCTTTTCCCCTGAAATTCTAAGGATATTTTAATACCGGCAGCTCAGAACCTCCAGCATCCATTGCTCAGTCTGAAGCCTCCAGTGAACACAAGATTTTTATTAGAGGGCAACCTCTAGTAGGAGGTGTCCCTGCCATGGCAGAGGGGTTGGAACTAGATGATCTTTGAGGTTCCTTCCAACCCAAACCATTCTGTGACTCTATGATTCTATGACGTTATGGATGTGGCTGCTTAAAGAAGCAGACTTTGTCAAGTCCTTGCTGCAGCGTGGTGGTCTGCTGCAGACCCTTCTTGCCTTGTGCTTTATTTCCCATGATATGGATCCAGAGACACTCTGGATCATTTATTTCTGTGTTGCCAATGACTTGGAACCAGCCTAGGACAGCTGGTGCTCAGGAGAAGGAGATACCTGCTCCCAAACCAGACCCAGTGGGATGCAGACCAGGATCGGCAGATCAAGACGTCCAAGCTCAAGTGGAAATCAAATGGAGAATGTGGTTACAATGCAGGGCTATTGCAGTACTCTGGCCAGAGACATCTCCCCACCGCCCTGTGGTGTTGGGAGCGGGGTTGTGGTGTGTATTCAGCAATTCCACCTTGTGCCGCGGGTTTTTGCTGCTGCAGTTAATTCTCTTTACATCCTGTATGTTCCAAATGCTTTGAGTTTTCTTTTTTTTTTTTTAGCTAGTGTGGACTGGTGCCCTCGTTCC